>JAIPRN010001434.1:0-46279 GCA_025469175.1 Geopemphigus sp. TES_GeoC_2020
GCGCGCGCGCGCGAACACACACACACACACACACACACACACACACACACACACACACACACATACACACACACACATACACACACACACTCGCGGCGGAAGTCAGAAAATCCGTTGTCCCGGTGGTTTGCGGCGGTCGATCGGTCGGGTTCGCCGTACGACGCGTACGATTTTTTCGAAATTCTCGAAACCGCCGTCGTTCGACGCCGCGCCCTTGGCCTCGGGCCGTTATATTTACTCTCCGCGAACGCAACGATGCAAATACCGAGGAGTCTGGATTGTGGCGTGCGCGCGTTCGCGTGCGCGTGTGCGCTGCATCTAGAAAAGTACCACGCGTTGATATTCCGTTCGACGGCGGCGTGCGCTCGCATAAATAATATATATTACATACTATTTACGTTTGCGTATAATACGTTTCAAGGACACGTAATATAATATATATATATATACTTCGCGCCGCTTCGTTTTATTATTATTATTTTTCGTTTCTTTTAAGGTCGATTTTACTATACGTTGTGACGACGCGTTTACCCCCCACCGCCGGACCTTTTTTCTTTCTTTACGCTCGGCGCTGTTTGTGTACCGCCGTGTCACAGATATTGGACAGTAGTGCGGCGGCGGCGGCGGCGGCGTTGTATTACACCCTTACGTTTTCGACGGCGCTTCCGGCTCGACAGAGCAGCTCCGTTATGTTGCGCGCCCGACATATATATATATATATATATACACGCGTTAAGAGTATACAAAAACGAGCCACGCATCGTGTATGGTATGAGTTAGTAGACGTCTCCTCGATGGTCCAGCACCGAATTGAACAAATAAAAAACCACCGCGGGATACGCAAGAGGGAGGTCCATATCACTTCGGGACTAAACAAACGGGGAACGTTCGAAACGCGTTTTCGGTCCAGGATTCGTTAAGAGAGGGATGTTCGTATTAACGAGCGTCCTTTTCCGCCGCTTTCGAGACCAACCGTTCCGTTTCCGTCGCATTCCGTAGCGCGGTTTCGACGTCGCGGCTGCGGCGGCGTAATATCGTGTTACCATTATTACGCGGCAACCAACGCTTGCGCGCGCGTGCACACACTTACTCGGCGGAATACGTGGTTGTGTTCGTCCGTGGTAATCGCTACGAGCGTACTTAGAAACGCTATCGTAATTGTCAAAAACGTTCGATAAACAATCACCGTATCAGCAATAACCGTGTACATTACGTACGTTATTATTACCACCTACGTTTCACCTTTTAACCGCGTCGTTTTTCGTTCTTTTTTCGTATTGCCCGCGCAAGATTGTCTGCCCCGTCCGACGATAAAAAATTGACGTTCGCGCCGTATAATATTCTTAACGTTTATTCAAACACCCAGACATCGCAATTTCGAATCAAATCCGCTGTATTGGCCACGCGCGTAGTATTTGTTATTACGCAATCCGCGGCTCGATTCAAGTTCAAATTTACACCAGTACAATTAATATACGATATGGCCCGAATAGCAGAAAAAATCGTCTTGGAATACTGGCGTTACGATACGTTCACAATTCGTATTCGAATTTTATTTTCGCGAATGTTGCGCCGACCGTGTGAATCCTACAATAGATCGTGGACAAACCAACAAATATCAATATTTCGTCATTCAAAATTAAAGGATATATTGTTTATAACTACTGCGTGTATGTGTGTGTGTGTGTGTGTGTGTGTGTGTGTGTGTATGGTTTTTTGTATATATAGTACCGACCTACATTTTAAAAATAAGTTATAAATTACACAAATTCGCTTTTTATTGCTTTTACACCTGTGCCAATAGGTTTGTTTTAACGACAATCACTAACTACCGCCCCGATGTTTCGCCTGTAAACCTTTGAAACAGTAAAATTGAAACTTGTACGCCGGAATATTTTCAAAATGACGGTTTCGTATAGTTTCGAAATACGCCTGATCGATCGACAACTCGTATTTGTACAATTTGTGCCCGTGTCTCTCGTACAAACGTAATCGTTCAAAAATCATTCGGCGTTTGGAGCGTTAACTTTCCGTTACGCGTTAAAATTAAAATAAATCTTCGGCGGATTCGCCGCGTACGTTTTTTCTCTTCAAACTCAATTTTATCGTAAACCGTCGGCGAAATTATGTAATTAATGTATTTTGTACGTTTTGCTCTAATTACGCAACATCGCCTTTATTTTCATTAACGAATTACGATTAAACGTAATAATAATTATTATTTTCCTCGAATTTTAATATTCATTCAACGAAGACTTTTTAATACCGTTAGGTCGTTTTATTATTTCACACAAGTACGTGTATACAACGTTCGCGTTTATCGAGATTATATGTAATCTATGTTGGATGTTGTGGTTTAACAATTTTCGACGGCTTGCGTAATGGTTTCGTTAAATTAGTATTTTAATGACATCGAAATTTAATTAACGATATTGATTCGCCGTAATTATTAGGGGCACTATATACTCGATATATATATATATATATATATATACGTATACGTCGACGTAATCGATTTGAACGTCTCGAATTGTTACGATATTAGATATTCGTTATGGATTTGGTTTTGAACTATACGCGGGCGTATAATATTTAACTTAATAATTTTTTGAAAAATACGAAACGTAATTGTCGTTGTAGAATTATTATTCGAATTTACGAAAAAAACGTACAATTTGTATTTCGCGAACGATTATAGAAGAATAATAATATTTTTTAATACATAACGTATAACTTTACTGAAATAAAGTCACAGATTTCTACAAAAAGCAAACTGCTTTAGCTATTCTGAATTGTGTTTTTACACGTTGCTGTTTATCATTTATAAACGTAATACGTAAACTTGCTTATAAATGTGCCTTCGATTAAACCCAACTCGCCTTATTATTAATATTATTCTAATAACGAGTTGTAAATAACGTCTACTCTCATTTTATCGTACGAATAAAAACCTAGTTAAAAATCGAGCCAGTCTATGTATCGCGACTAATCACAAAAACGTTATCATATATTTACGTAATGTATACATATAAGTAATTAAATTATGTACTTAAAAAATGTTTAAATGTAAACTCGCGGGATAAAATGAAATTTTTAATTGTTTTTATACATATTATTTTTTTAGCGTAAACAAAATCGTTTTCTTATTTTACAGCCCGAGTACGTATTGTTAAATGTATTTAATGTGAAACGACAGTTTAAAATGACAAATGGTTAACATTTTAAACGTTAACTTTTACAATAAGATAATAATAATAAAACGAACGAGTTTTAAAGAAATCGTGTTTGAAATTTAACGAAATCAAATAATATATAAATATTATTGTTCGACGTATTTATTATATTGTGTGACGATACGTTTGATAGTAAATATGGAGAAATCATGAATCAATAATCGAACTATAATAATCATAATAATTGCGTAAAATCGGTTGAATTTCGTAATTTTCGATAAGAAATCAAACATCAATGAATCTGTCCCGTCTGTACTGTGTAGCCTTTATGTTTGCCCGAACACTGTATTACGATCTTTGCTCTTATATTCAATAGGATTCGCGCTTATTCACGCTACGCATTTTGATGCGCGTGAATTCGTTACTTGTATTAAAACGTTCGTCGTTCGAAGTAGCGCGGCCGAAGAATTTTAGTGTCTATTATTCATTTATGTATGATAAAACGCGAAATTTATGGCGAACTTTTATCGGCATCACACCGTTACAATTATACACCGAACGGCATATAAATTCGCGTACATATAAAAGAAACTTTGAAGTTTGAAGTGGACGTGTTGTTTTGATATAATATAATATGGAGTTTTTTATATTTTTATTATATAACAAGCCGATGTTATTATCTGCGCCGTTACTTGTGTGCGTGTATACAAATGTAGGTAATTTTTTCAAATTTTTTTCTTTCGTCGTTACAATAAGTACATTTTGTTTGTTTTCTTATCTTGGGACCTATATAATATTTTCATCGTATATTTAATCGATACTGAATATATAATAATCGAAGCTTCCTTGGTGTTCGTTTGAAACGCAAAACCGTCCGCTCCGCTTTCCTTGGCAACTACTGCACCGATTCTCGTGGCACTTCGTCCGTATATAAAAGCAAATGCCGTAATTCTGGCCATGTCGCGAAGCCCAAATTCTGAAATTCGATATATAGAACCCGAGATCTGATTGGTCAACGTTCACGTAATAGCAACAAGTTATCTACATTTAGGTAACGCTTGACTGTAAGGTCGTATTTATAAGAGCAGGGTGGCTGAGATAGCTCTAATCCCCGTCCCTTACCTTTTAAATTTTAGGAAAATTTTTTTTAAAATAAGCGTACATATAGGGCTTAAATTAAAGATTTAAAATTAATAATTGTCGTTATAAAACGCGTGAAATATTCTAAATTTTTCATATTATATATTTATTTATGTTTGAAATTACCAAAAATGGCGAATACAGTTTTTATTTGGAATTTTATAAAAGTAGCGATAGACTGCAATTTTAAATTATTAGTCTAAATAACTTATTTATACTAATTTTTTAACTTTTGATTTTAATAGCGCGCGAGATTTTCCAAATTTTAAAGGTTTAGTTAATCCTTGGTCAGTAATAATTCGCCGAATCATTTACTAAATATCTTAGCCAACCCCTCAAACAAAAATGTTTTGAATACGCTCTTGTTTGACCGGTTTTTCATGATTTAGACAAACATCCCGTCATTAGCGATACACCAACAAGCATATACCGTCTAATCCTGTCCATCACCCGCCGCGTACTTAACTATAGATACAACCAGAAACACATACACACACACGAACAAATATAACGCTTTTTTCAATTATTCTTTGACCATAAACGGGATTAGGTACGTAATAACATCGATCGCGACGCAGGCATTATTATTTATGAGAACACGCGTAGATCGTAAACGCTATTCCGGATCGTTTTGCGTTTTCGCGAAATTTAAAATTTATACTGGTTTAACGTTACACAGGGATCGGCAATTTCAATCGTGGTTCCTTTCTAGAAATGTCGGTAAATTTGCGCGAAAGTAGTTTCCAAGTTTATAGCATTCGCAGGCCTCATGAGTTGACTGTGGGAAAAGCTACGATTGACTTCGGACCGTTCGCATTTGCAACGCGCTGATTTATCCTACGTTGCTGGCTACGTAGCTTGGAAAATGGTAACGCTTAGAACAATTAAGCCACCCATGGTGAATAGACAGTTTGTTCCCGACAAAATGAAACTATCCAGACGGACACCTAAAGTATACGAACCGTGCCATTCACGGGTCAAAAACCTCGACAATCTGATATCGAATTTCAGCCACCGCAGCGGCGGTTTTAGCACTGACCGGCATAATTGTCTAGCAAAGCGCAAATCTCGAAATTCGAAACCCCTTCTTGTCGACTGCTTACAAAAACAGTAGAAACCTTTTTTCACCGCCGTGATTTACACGCAAGTATACATACGCGTTTAAAACTACGACCGTTGACTTTCAAATTATGGTCTGCGAGATCGCCTATGTGACCAACGCGCTTCAATAGAGTTCCAAAAATCGCCTAGTATTACGCAGCTATGGCTATCCAATACACATTTGCGATGCGCCTTTTAAAATGAACGTAGCGCGAAGACCACATTTCATCCCATAACGAACGTTTTAAAAATTACGTATATTATATATACGTACGTAACCAATTTGAATAATCGGTTCGATACGGAAACAACTTCGCAATAGTGCGATTAGGTTAGGTAATGTACAGTATGGTTTTACGAAAAACTTCGTGAAAACGGTAAAATGTTTACATATTTACGGGGGGTTAATAATTGCGAACGATCGAATTTACAATTTACATAATTTACGAGTTTATTACGCACTTGAATTTCCGTACGACTACAGGTCGTGGTGTGTTTGGCCGAAACGCGTATATCGGTTGTCCGTTTTTTTTTACTCGAAAACAATTTTTATAATATTTGTAACCGAGATAAAACGTTAATGTTTTGGCGACGGTTTTTCGATAAAATTTCGTTCGCTATTGACATCGTCGTCACGTCTCGCCGTATTAAAACAAATGTACGCATACCGAAATTTCGTCTAAAAACGCCGTAGTCTTAAAAAAACAAATGTGCTTCGCAGTACGGGGAAAAAAACGATCGAGAACGTAAAATATCTTTCCGTTGTTGTACTCGTTGATAATTACTATAACGTTATACGGTATAATGCGCGTGGTTCATATATGCAATATATCTAGCGCGTGGCGCGGAGGATAGATTATCTTTATACAACTCAATAATTGCAGTCTGAACAAAAACATGACCAAGAACAACGTTAAAGATCATTGTTAATCGGCGAGCGTTATTTAAAGAAAAAAATGTTCGACTTTTGGTCCGTCGACTGCGTGCGATTCGACAACGATCTAATGTATCCAACATTGCCTCAGTACTGAACACGTAATGATCACAATAATAATACTATACAACCGAACACTGATTTGATAGTTCGACGGTAGTAGCCACGTTAGTGCTGATGGACGGAGGGGAAAATTGTAAAAAAACCACACACACACGCACGCACACACAATATAATAATATTGCTAGCCGAGGTGCTGCGTGCGTTGTGTTGTTAACTGAATCGAGTCACGGAGCGAAATTATATTTTACGACATTGCTGGCCATTACTGCATCCCATCATGAACGCCTATAAAATTTGCATTAATACAACGCGGTAGGTCAACTCGAAAAAATTTTCAAACTCATTTCGGAAGTCTCGTGACTTGCATACAAATCGCGCGTGTCGTATTGTTTTTTTCTCGTGTTTTTTGTGGTATAACAGTATTGTATTTTATCTATGTTTCTATATATATATATATATGTATACGTTTAACGATATACAGGTACTATATGTCTGCGTATGCGAATCCAAAGCGGCTGTAGGTCGTATTTCGGACGACGTCGTATTTTTGCTTTTGTTTTTTTTTTACATACATACGTATTCATTCGTACGAGAGGGTGTACGACGACAATTAAATATGAATGTCGTGTGGAACCACGCGTCGTTCGCAGTCCATTCACGCTCGTAAATTATCCTAACGCGCCTCATTCGACTTATACAAAAACCTCAGGCGTTTGTCGTAGTAGTAATATTATTATTACTATTTTTGCCGCATATCGTTCTATCTTTTTCACTCGCACTTTCTACGTATATATGTCTATCTCCGCGACAGTTTTGCGGACGAGAACTTTTCCCCGGTCGCGTTCGCAACGTAACGTAAATCGTACACCACCGTGTGATAGATCCGAGCGTATGATATATTACCGTACGCACTACGCGCTCGTAGTTCCTTAACGATCCGAAATCGAATTAAAAAGCGACGAATGTATTCTCCGGCAACAAGCAACCGTGTACTGAATAACCTTTTAACACTCGTTAAAACGAATCACGGTGGTCATTAAATATTAATGGTTCATTAATAACGATTCGCTATCAATGCAATTTAGTCTAAACACGGTTTACAGCATTTTCGTTTAAAACGATAAATGGGCGTCGAGTACGCTACTGGATTTATTTGCAAAATGTTTTCACGTATCGGTTTTAATGAGAGTTTGTGTCGCGTCGTCGTTTTCATTCCCGGCGAGGATTTTTTTATAATAAACCGTGATAAATTCTATAGGTTTTTTTTATTCAAAATATATCGCGATTTCCGACAATTTCATGATATACTAAAGATAGCGCGCGTAAGTGGATGGCAAGTATGAAATGGCGTCGTTGATCGTTCGTTCGTCTACGTTCGTTTCGTATAAATACCAATGTAATAAATTTGTTTAATGATCGGCGAAAAGGAAAAAAATTGGCACTAAATACTGCCTAGACGGTCTTAATATATTTATATTGACTACGCCGCATTTAATACATATGTTATCGCATTTTTAAATCCCTAGGTCTTCAACCCGACCGTTGGGCTGTATGTATAGCGAATTATAATACAAAACGTTATTTCTTCGTGGGACATCAACCTAGAATGGCGGCACTTGGGTGGGGGGAGTCCGAGTATCGAAAATAGATCGTCGTTTCGTGCCAACGGGACGAGTAAAATTCTCATACCATTTTATACTTGTGGAAAATACCTCGAGACAGTGGTTCCTAAATGAAAATCAAAAATGCGTTACACGCGGCATTGTGAAAACAACACGCTACATAATGTAATACCCACGACGATATAATAATTATTCGCCGAATTTACGTTTTCGTTAAGTTAATTTTTATTTCGATTCAAAACGCGTTCGTTAATAGAAAACAGCCGATCTCATTAACGGGAAAGATTCATTCATTAATAATAATAATAATAATAAACATCTGTATGGCTGTGCTATTCATTGGCGTAACTATAGTTTTGGATTCTCGCGACAATATGAACTTTTGGTTCTTTGTGACGGCTCCTTCACGCTTTTAGGATTTACCAATTTTCATATAATGGAACATTAGCCAATATAAATAAAAATAATCTAAATAATTAATATAGTTACTTTTAATTAATATAATTTACGTATCTGTTTAATATAAATCATTAAGTTAGTCGAAGTCTATTTCTTATATATAATAATGAGTTCGTTGAAATATTGTTTTTAAATTTTTCTTTCTTTTTCGGAAAATTCGTTTTTATACCGGACCATTTTTTTCACAATATTTATAGCGTTGACACTGCATAATCGTTTATACTGTATTTAATTTTTGTTTAAAATTTTTCAATATACTTTATACTTTTGAAAGATCAATGTTTAAAAATTCTCATGAAGTAGACAAATACAGATAAATTCGAATGTACTCTTATATTTCCTTGTACGAATAAGTTCATTTCGCTCCATTTATTTTTGTTTACATTTTAGATTTATTTCAGTTAACGCATTTCATTACATCCGGATATGTTAGTTTAATATAGCTAATGGTGGCACATACCTGTTTACGTGTTGGTAGTTTAGAATTTTTAAAATAAATTCAATCTGTTTACGCTGTTTCCAAAAAAACCGGGATATATTTTTTTAATATGTTAAAAACTGTTAAATTTTTAACTAAACATTTAATGGCGTTATAAATTACCGTATTAAGATTATGCGCCCTCACAATGCAACCCCGTTATTTAATTGTTCTTGTTTGATAAGATCTTAACCATCATCATTCGAATCGCTCGTAACTCTTGTACCGGTGTAGGTTTGTCCTCGATAATGAGATTAATCGGTATTATTCGTCTTCGATCGTTCATTATTATCGATAATAGATCGACTAAACCTATTACTTTTGAAAATCTGAGAACAACTTCGTCGACTAGAACGGATATTGATTCTGCTTTATCGTTTTTAATAATACTAACTTGGCCGAATCGATCGTTTTTCTAAATGTCTTGCGGAGTGTTGATAACTATATAGCGAAATGGCGCCATTTTAATTTTCGAAACTAATATACCATACTTCTCAAAATGTATTCACTGAACAGCGTATAAATTAAAAGCGTCGAATATTAGCAGCCCCGGGACTATTGCAATGTTCATGCAATCCTGTCATTCGTGTGGTTCAACCACTAGTGTTCATATTTCATTCCCATTTCCCGTCGTTGCGTTGGTAATCTATTTCTCTATGACTCGCGCGCAAATTAATGTATTATTATTCGCGCAGTTTCGTATACGTGGATACATACGTAAATTGATAGGTTCTAAGACCTAAGGGAAATGTGAACTTTTAGATTACGCATGAACGAGTTAACGGATGTAAAGTACAGAATTCTCAATGTACAATATCAGCTATAGTGGTGATGTGCCGCTACGTTGAAATATTTTACGAATTCCGTCATTTGAATAGTTGCCATCTCGGGCAAGTCGGCGACAACACAAACGAATAAGAAAGATGTTTTCTATCGGGTGACAAATAATATTGTTCGGTACCGCGGTGGTTATTTAATTTATACGCCAATGTAATGAGCGTTTGTCGTATTGACGTGAAAGAGAAAAAATGATACGTAGTTATATCGTTTAATATTTATGCCTATATGAATTATATTAACGTAAATTGTAATTAAAAAAAAATTCTACCTTAAAAATATTTGGGACGATGCCTAAAATAATTTTATGCTCCTATATCTTATTTCTGATACTTAAGTAACTTATTATATATTTATCGTTAAAAGGGATTTTCAAAATATTATATTTAATTTTTGCCGCCTATATTAATTCGTTTCTTCCTTTCATTAGGTTCAAAATGTCTTTCGTCGAGATGAAATGAAACATAAAATTATGTTTTATTTAGGATTATTAGATTTTGGAAGTATGTCAGTTGTGGATTCCTAGCTCATATTGGCAGGTGTCTAGGAACACCCGGTACACCTGTGTCGCTCTTTTGTGATAACGATGTATTGTGTAATTATTTTTTACAATAGTTTTGATTTTAACCTCGAACATTAATTCCGCGCGAGATATGGACCATTTCTATCCAATCGTCACTCTCTGTCGTTTCGAAAAACCGGCGGCCCCAAAAAATCGTGATTCAGAATCTGAAAATTTGTCGCGGACGAATATAGAGAGTGCGGTGAAAACGTAATCAGACGTACGTAACGCGCGAAGTATTTACGGTTGGTTGTGAGTGGTAAAATTGAGCTCGACAGATTTTGTACGGTCACCAAACGTGATTTTTTTTTATTTAGTTTTTGTCGCGCCGTAACGTTGTATTGTGTGTGTATACTTACGTATCCGTGACATTATTTGCGTACGAACGATATGCTCTCGGTAATTGCTTACAACAATAAGTAGACACGACGTGTCTGTAAACGTATCATGCGATTTTTGTTTAAAGACGCGAAGTTATTCGAAAAACCGATTCTACCGGAACAAATTGTTATCGGTACGATTTTCGTCGATTGCAGTAGACGTTTCGTTATTATCGTCTGGATATTTTCAATCTGTGGCCGTTGTCCATACGTTTTATTTTCGTAAGAATCGTTGTTTTTAAATTTTTTTTTGTCGTATATTTCGTCGATATCCAGATTTATATATACACGTATATAAATATATATATATTTTTTTTTTTGAAAATGAAATAGGAAGTAGCTCATTTTATCGTTGGCTCGTTTTTCTCTTGATTGACATTTCCGATATTTTGCATAAGTTTGAATACCTTGTATTTTTTGCCTGGTAGTTTTATTATAATTATTAATTTTTTCTAATATCTCCTAACAGTGGGTGTATTATTTACCAATAGTAATAATTCGTTCGCGTATCGTGTAAAATACTGTCATAGGAAGTTTTAGAAAGACGATTAATTTTCAAAAAAAAATCACACGGCATTTTCAAAACAACTATTAACACGTCGATTTGCATAGATATCAGTCGATACGTACGTTTTTTATTATTATTCGAAACAAATAATAATAATAATAATAATAAAACGAAAGTAAAATTGTTCGTTTGTACGTCACCGCAAAACTGCGTGTATTGGTTTCGTACACAATGAATAATGACTATATACACACACACTCATACATACATCCGCGCGCACGCAAACTCGCTGCACACACATACACATTGAATAGTCTGATAAGCGTCTTGTGTACAAGTAGATAACGTATAACCCACGCACACGTAGGATGTGTTATGACCCCAACAGCTTCGTATTCTATATACACATATAGGTGTGTGTGTGTGTTGCGCTGTTATCGTGTTTTTTTATATTTTTTTCGTTTTGGGTGTTCTTTTGGCCTTGATACCGAATACAATTGGCTCATTCATACTAACGCATTAGTGTTATACGCACTCTTCACAGCCACCGTCGCTGTCTGTTTGACACTCGACGTGTAAGTCGTTTGTATAGTAATAGTACGCCAATTTGTCACTTTTTTATTCGTATCGTATTATTATTATTATTATTACTGACGCGCAACGCGACGGTGAATTTACGTGCACAGTTCGTTATTCGTATTGTAAATCGACAAATTAAAGAGAGAAGAACGTTCTTCGTCCGGTGAACGGTTTTCCTTGCTGTTTATATTGTAATTTTTTAGTAAACTGTAACTGTGCATACGCGTTCGTGTATATGTAAAATATGTACGCGTCTCGTTCGAAACCCAAAAGGAATCTATTATAAACGACAATGAAACAAAGAGGAGCGTTCTTGTATTTAGATACACAATACGTTTGATTATATAGGTCAATTTACCGACTCGAACGTGTACGTTTGAGAACATAACTAGTATTGATCTCGCGCGAAGCGTACATTATTTTGAATACACGCGCGGTATATTGACAAATCGATCCGGGATGCCTCGCACGCTTGTTTAAGGTTATCCAAGCTAGGAATTGGAAAACAATATAGTTGTTTTTCTTTCGCGATATACGAAAGTCGTTAAACTTTATCGGACAACATATTTTTTAGCCAATAAGTGTTGTGTTAGGTAAGCCGGTTCAACCATAAACATATCTCTACAGTCGTATCCGTGTGGATATCCGTTTTAAAATCCGGATAATCCCGCAATGACGCTTCAATTCGACATTGACGTATGAATGAATGTATTCAGTTTTGTTATTCTTTTTTCTTTTTTTTTTTGTCGATTCCCAAGGCCGTCATATTAGAATTTTAATACCGACGATTTTTGGCGCGTGTATTTTTCTTTTATGCATTTAGAAGTTATTTTACGTATATATTTTACCTTTATGTTATTAACGAAATAATAAATCGAGTTTACCATGCGAGAATATTACGATTTATTTTGAATTTTGTTTTCTAGTAAATAAACTCGTAAAATACGTATCAACTCATATTTCCATAACTTGCTCGTGTCAACTGTGTATGTACATACAAATAAAATTACGTATAGTTGTGTAAATACTTATATACACAGAGGCAGCTTTCCATATATATATATATCGAAATTAAAAAAACTTTTGTAGGTATAGCTAATTATCGTCGTTTAAAATTTTTGTCCGCGTAATATTACGTTTTTCAATATTAAAACGAACATTGCATTATCACATTTAATTCCGTTTATACTTTATCCAAATACAAATTGCATATCATTGTATTATCTCTCCGGTTAAATGTATAATATATAGAAGTGTAGAATAAACCAGAACAATTTTTATCATTTTAAACGAATTTTTTTTACAATTTGAAACGTTATAACGGTATACATTTTTTAAGATGCTGATTTATGACCCCGTCAACAACATGTATAACACTGTTTAATTAATTTTCTTCGCGTTGCTCGAGTATTAACATTAATGTGAATTGCGATAAAACAAAAATTTTACGGATTAACGCGTTAATTTCGAATAACATAAAATTACGGACCATAAAACTCGGGAATTGTCGTTAAACTATACACACACATACACACACAAGATATACAATTTACAATACGAGGTAGGACGTGTATATCTAATAGTCGTATTAAATTTATTATAAAATTGTACTTCTCGGTTGTACACATTGTAATTTTCGTTAAGTATTTTATATTTTACGGGCTCCGATTAGTGCGAAAAAGCTGTTTAAAAAAGAAAAATAATATAAATTGATCTAAAATGTACGTAGTTTCCTTGTTGAATGTCATTTTATTTCTATTGGGATTGCCGTCAGTGTTCGAGAATTCACATTCGGCCTAAGAAAATGCATAATACTCCTACATCACGTTACCCTTTATAAACGTATCGCGTTAACGTTTTAATTTTGATACGATTTTTTGTTGTATTGATTATGTTACACTGCATGAACTTTGAGCAAAGTTGAACTGGTCAACACGTAATACAGACACACACGCGAAATAAATATTAATTAAAAATAATCCCATATGGAACAAATAATAACAATTTGTTAACGCGCGTATGACGTATGTGATTTGTTTATTATACACGAGATACAAGTTTGTTTTCAAATACTTTCCAGTATACGATCGAATTAATTTTACCAGACATTAACCAAGCGCCGTGGCATTCAATGCCTATTTTAATTCCACACGATATACCACGGGAACGTGTAATACCAATTGGGGTACGCGTTATAAATTACACTGAAAATAGTATTTATTATTTTTTAGGCGTATAACGCTTTCGTGTACCTATATATATATATATATATATATATGTGTGTGTGTGTGTGCATAACAACACACATACGGCCGTGTAACTGGACCGAAATTCCTCCAGAAGTGGATTTTAAATGAAATCGTCCATTGTATTATAATTTTGAAAATTATCGTTTACCTTAAAAAAACCTCGGAAATTTATAATTATATTTTGTGTACACCAGCGATAATTTTACGAAACTTAAAACGAAATATTTTTAAAATACAAACAGTAACAGGCGTAATTTCCTTTGAGAATTAATCATAACCATGGTACTCAAATTATACGATATAATATCTTCAATAAGATGTGATGTCATTAACCACGGATAACATAGCGCACACGTTAAACTATAATTTAATTAATAATGGAATTTTACCCAATTACGATAAACGAAATATAAATTAATTTCGAGAAAAGAGGGTTTTGTGAGTTTGAAGCCTTGGAACTCCCCTTTCTCTATATATACGACCTTGTGTGTGTGTGTGTACGCGCGCGCGTGTGCGTGTGTAATGTGAAATATTATTTCCGCGACTCCTGTATTATACGGTCGGAAATGTAGAAAAATAAATGAATACAAACACGGTCGTCTCCACCAAACGTTACACAATCAATAACACTTGTGAAATTTACGCAATCCTTGATGATGTGATCCGATAGCTCGACAATGTGTTATATACGTTTCGTTATTATCGTCAATGTGATAGATGATGTCTAAATCCGGTTCTTAGAAGTGCGGCGTATTGTTGACAAAATGAATTGCTCCACTTAAAACGCGTTCATCTGAAAACTCCCATACACACACACACACACACACACATTTCGTTCGGGTCTTAATTATTAATTGCCACGTAAAACGAAAATAAATTTAATAAAAAACTATTGAGGAATTACCAACGGTCTTTTTATTGGACGTAAACGATCGGTAGAGAGAACGCTTTCTGTGTATAAAATAAATAGGTAATAAATAATATACTCGTCGTATGTTTTAAATTTTTAGAAATTTTGCCGTGTTCTTTAACATCGAATCGGACGGTTGACAAAAACATAAATTGTAAAACCAATAAAAAAATATGTAATTTCGTTCAAAATTCATTTTTAATGGATAGTCGAACAATAATAATAATAATAATAATAACGACAATAATCATAGTACCGTACGTGCGTGTTGTACGCGATTTCTTAATTTGCACTTTCAGTTCAGATATTACGTCTGTTTAACACCGTCGCATTTTTTTAGACCAACAACGATCTTCGTGGATAATCAACAGTACATTAACCGTCCTCTAATCGTAATACTATCAATAATTTTCGAGCACGTGTAAATCGACCGTGTTTTATTGTACAGATAGTTAACATCGGTGGACTATACACACACACACACACACACACAACACTCATATATATATATATATATTATAGTAACGCGATATGGCGGTTGTTGTTATTGTTGATTTTATAGTATAAGAATCAATTTCAAACGTTTCGCGCGTATCATTGACAAATATTATTGTTAATACGAATATTATTGTGTACAGTTGTCGTTTGGTGTACGAAACGTAAAAAAGAAAATGTTTTCTGTCACCTATTATGTTGTTACAATATCGCACATATTAGTATACTGGTGTAGGACGTGCCTCGAGTCGATAATATAATAAAGATTGACGATTTACGATGAAGCGCCATCGAATATGTGCTTAGCTTCCTGACGTTATATCGTACGTACATGCGTTGTCTTTGCGCGATGTGCGTTGACTTTTACGCGTGTAAATGGCAACCAATTCGCACGAGTACTACCGCGTATGCGTCTTATGTAATTTAACGAGAACCGGATATTTATTATGTTCCGGTGACGATTGTTCCAAAACAGAAAATCGTGTACGTTTGTGACTATAGAAAACAGCCTCCTTGACTGTATCGAAGAAGAAAATACGCTAGAAATAAAAAAAACCGGTATCGGTTAAAAACGTTTGTTAACCGATAATTCTATTTGTGCGTGAATTTGCTGCACGCATATTGTCGTTGGAAAACTACTGTGGCGCTGATGCATGACTACATTGTTTTTCTTCGCTTATAGTCGAAACACAAATTCCGAATTTGTACTTAAAATCCCACTTTCGCGAGCCCCTAATATTTGTCCTTTTTTTTAAATATATTTTCGACTACAACTTTAGTTTTTTTGGTAATAAGTTCACCAGACGTCAGTGCGTGTGTATAGTACGCTTTTGAAGAATTCACACTGACGAAACATTTTCTATTTTTTTCGTAAACTCCGCTGGATTTCAAATCTGCCAGTTTTCGTTTTATAAACTTTTAATTTAACGAGCTACATATTTTAAATTTAATGTTTTACGTACCGAAAGTATCTAAATTGCGTTTAATTCGCAATAATATTACTATTATATTACCTAACATATTCGTAATATTGATTTTAATTTGGGTCTCGGATTTTAATGCATTTACATAGACATTTTTGTTTTGAAACAGTCGACACGACGCTTTTCAAGCTATTTCAAACACAAAAATATATATAAACATATTTTTGTAATAAATAAATAATTGGAAATATTTTTATTCTATTAACTTTTTCGGTATATTTTTAGATTATTTTTCAACTTTTTAGTTTATAGAGGTTTTTGTTAGGAATTTTAGTTATTACATTTTGTATATAAATAAAAATCATTTCAAATAGTTGTTTTTATTTTTTTAAAAACATTTAAATTTAAGCTATAGTTAAAATGTTTTTGGTAATATTTTAACATAATAGATAATATTCAAAATCTTATATATTTGTAATAAGAAAATATTGACTTTTGAAGTTAACAAAGACAGTTTTAATAACTTTAATTATTTTTATATTAACTTAACGAGTTTAACAAATTAGTGATTTGTCCAGAATGTATTTTAGTGGTTACAGTGGTCTTAACACTATTTACGTGCGAATATTTTTGGGAATGTAATTTTAGCTGAGTCCTTTACGTGGCGTTATCGGCACTTGACTTTCGTTCTAACAATCGAAGGATACCTTAAGGAAGGCAAAAAGCTACTTACTAATTCAATACGTGTACTAGAATAGCCCAGTTTTTCCAAGTACAATTTTGAAGAATATAATTGTCTACAAAAACGTTGTCGTGGCCGTGTTTTGATAATGTCAAAACAATATCGACGCATTTGGCGACAACGTGTTTAAAAATCGATATAGATATAGAACGATATAACAACGTCCAGCGCCTATGTACACCGTATTACACGATATACATTACTAGCTACTTATCGATATACGTAAAGAAGACGTACCAACATTATTCTGATCACGCTCGCGTCGAACGGTCGCACGATGAATGGGAATTATTAATTATACAATTAACGAGGGAATTAAGAAAGTCTGCATTCCTATGGTTTTAAAACTATTTCATTCGGAATATTTCTCAACACGTTCCCCGTTTGATATCTGTTATTCTGACACACACACAAATGGTTTACGCCACAAAAAAATAAACAAAATAATACACGATTTAAATGTCGCGTCGTTGAACACGATAACGGAACATAATTTCTGTCTATTTGCTTACAATATATATAATAAGTGACGCGATCGCGTTTGAAAAGTTCAAAATCGTCGTTTGAACTACCAACGGTCGTAGTCGGCACGCGTTCGTCGGAACCGACACCGAAACGTTTCTAATTACGCTGTGTACGTATACGTATATACGTATGTTCGTGTACGACGACGCGCAAATATTAAGAACGAAAATCGAACGTCTTCGTGCGTCGCGCACTTGTTACACACCGACTACAGGTGGTTGCGCGTGTGACGCCTACGCGTGTCGTTTTATTAATGTTTCGCCGTTCTAAATTTATAACAAGTTATTTTCAAATAGTCGTACGCGCGCGTGTATGTATATAGTATACACTCGATCTCTATTTTTGACTTTTCGTTTTCGGTTATTAAAACACCGGGACCCGGGGACGTGTAACGTATATTTGAAGCGCCGTGACGCATCGCGTATATTACCTACTGCTACCACTACAACACTACTACTTATTGTTATTGTACTCGGTAATAATAATAACAACAACAATAATAATAATATTAATTTGCGCGAGTGCTTTACCGCCGACGTTTCGTTGATAACGTACCTCGCGTTATCAAGTTATTCGTAATACATGTGCAAACATCGATATTATAATATAACATAGGCGTAAAACAATATATTACAACGAACCAGCGATACGAACGTGGGCTTAGTAATAGTATTTAGCTAACCGATACGAGACGACGGCTATGTATTGTAATATTATATAGAAATATATATATGTGTGTGTAATGTATTCGTTGTTCCCCTTCCATCCCCTTTCACGATAATAACGCTACGTGCCTGCCAGCACGCGCGCGCGCGGAACAGGTGTACCTAAATTTATACTTATTTATTTATTTACGTATATATGTATAAAATATGCGTGAGGTTTTGGCCACTTGTAGGTTACGATAAATATTTGTCGCCTAGTTTTACGGGATTTTTCACTCTTAAACGTCCGTGTTACGTTCCAAAATGGCGTAAAAAAAATGACGTAAAATTGTTAAAACATATTCGGATAGATAAATTAAATACATAAATGGAGTAAAAACCCGAATAATATATAATACGACGAATGATAATCGAACGAATTAAATAAATATTCGTATTTCGGTAGAAACCAAAATTGATTCACTTAAAAGATGATTTTGTAATTTGTAAATCGATTATCTCAGTTTGTATTTGAATTGAAACGAATGATAACATATTTCAAAAACAACGACTTTTACTCGGCGTTTTTTTTTTTACAGGCGATTTAAATAATCTTTAAAATAATACGGCAAACCGTTTGGAATTTTCTTCTCGGTTTACGTCCGTTCGTAATTACGGCATACGTTAACGCGCCGACAGGTTAGATCCGGGCGAAATTTCAACAGTTTCCTACGAAAACAATGGACTTGTTAACGACTTAATAACACAAAATCCCCGAGTAATTAAACCGTGAGAACGACCTCGTCTCATTGACCGAACTATATACGACGTAATCTGCTAATAAATACGTACATCGCGGTTAAGAAAAAATGTACGCCGTCGTTATACCGACAATTTTCAAACGCGTTCTCACCGAACGAAATACTCATCACGCCTGTATTGCAGAGAGACGCGTACAAGTTACGTTAACAGTTACGTTGTTATTTGCGGAACAACGCCACCCGTGGCGCGCCAATTCGCGCTAACAATTCGGTAATGATCTTTTGACATATTCCGCCGATTTCGGTCTGACGCATTGTCATTACGCGTTGCGCGTATTCATTGCGCGCCTGGAACTATTTGTTCGCGCTCTCGTACGCCGTCCACGTCGCGTCTCGTTTGCCTATTTAGCTCTTTTAAGCCCGTTTTCCGGGGCGTTCGCGCACCGACAGTTTTTCATATTTCTTTCATTCTTTCGACTCGCCACACTCCGAAAACACGAAACACTCGGCGCGTGACAACGCCATTAGGACAGTCATTTATC
The DNA here is from genome assembly GCA_025469175.1 of Geopemphigus sp. TES_GeoC_2020. Classification (NCBI taxonomy): domain Eukaryota; kingdom Metazoa; phylum Arthropoda; class Insecta; order Hemiptera; family Aphididae; genus Geopemphigus; species Geopemphigus sp. TES_GeoC_2020. The sequence goes on from JAIPRN010001434.1 coordinate 19,628, forward strand.
GAGTACAGTGCCATTTGGTTGGATTGAACGAGCGCAATTTCGAACGAATATCGATCGGCCGCCCCGCATTCAAATATGTTTCGGTGAATGTGTCAGGTCGAACCGCTGACAGAATTTGTCGACGATATCCATCCGAACGAGGCCCGTTTCGTTCAACCTACGTAATAATACATTTTCGCATCGTCCACGTACGTCAGCCCGAAAAAAATGAATTGCGTCTAGTCGGTCTTTTCGTTTACAATTATTTAAATGTATTACTGGCGGTATTCCTTGAGTGCGACCGTCCATATTGTATACGTCGTTACTGTAATATTATTCCGTGAAAATCGACGCCCGTCTACACACATTGAACTATCCCCACTTCTAAACTCCACCGAGCATTTCGATAAAAACCGATAGAATTCGGAATCGTCAAAAAAATATTACGACGACGGTGAGTATAAGCGTGCTCATGGTTGTATTATAGTGGCGGGAGAGGGTTGGATAGAAAGAAGGAAGTATTCTTTTTTGCGTAGAAATTCGTAATTATCTTTCGAATATTTTCGGTATCCGCCACGTCCATTTGAAGAGGTTAAATGTTCGCCAACAGTTCTCTATACTTACGCATGGGTACCTGTTGCGTCTATTCGGGATAATTGGCGAAAGAGTTTTGTGAAAGCCGATAAAATGGAGAAAGGAGGAACGGATCATTGAACCCTAAAAGATTATAGAAAATGAAACGAAAAAAATCGTGGTGTTGTCGTTCTAAGAAGCGTATCTCTCAGACATCAAACAAAATGGATGGCTCTGCGTTTTTTTTTTTTAAATCGCTTTCCTCGTATAATTTTACCTGCCATTTTACGAATATCGTTTTTTCACCGTAATATTTTACAACGGCTTCCGTTACGATTTGAACATTTTCCTCTACTTTCATAATGATACCATCAATCGAGCGTGAACCCATAGGGTAGCGTCGAATTTTTTTTTTTTTATTTGCTGGCGATTGTTAAAACTCAGTTAGTTAACGGACGTGGTGTAGTCGCTTTTATATCTGCAGGTGCTATATCCGGTTATGTCAATTTTTAGTTAGGTAACTCGTGCGTATATCTCGTGACACTGATTATTATGATTTTCAAAACGATTCGCGAATATTTTATTATATTATTCGGACGAGTTTATGATGACGAAGTGGAAGCGTGGAGCAAAAATTTAAGAAACACCCCCACAGAAAGAATGGGAATGGTGTTAGCTTCATAAGAGGGCAAACGATTGGACATGTGTGATACGGGAACACGAATATGATATAAACAAGTATTGAATTGGGAACTGTTTTGTAAGAGTCCTCGGGATCCAAAAATGGCTAGATACGTTATAGGAGAAACCTTATCGATTGAAAATAGTTCAAAATTGAGAAAAATAGAAGGGTTCTCGATGGCGACGAAAATTCTCGGTGTATGTTAATGGCTAAAATAATAAACCGATGACGATAAATAATACGAAAATGATTGTTAAATATTCACGAACGTCGCGTTTTATTGAACATTATTAATCTAATACCTTTAAACGAGCAATTCTTATATATAATCTGAATATTGGAAACGGCTCCAACGATTTTCATGGAATTTAGTATGCAGGGAGCGATAAATCGATCTAGCTAGGTTTCATTTTTGGAAAACGTCATTTTATCGGTGTTTAAAAAAAAATACCGAGCAAAGCTCGGTCACCCGATTTTTATATTTTACACGAAAAAGATTTGTCCGCGAGTCTGCCGATGTATTTCGTAAAATAAAATATATTTCTATTCCGCATACTGTACGAGTTTTGAACAGTATTACGTAATAATCAATTAATTTTTACAAACCGTGTTGTTATACAGGATTTTCGAGCTTCGCACTCGTCTGTTTTAGTTTTTCGTTTACCATACATTGTTTGCTTGTGAATGGAGAGTTCGAGCAATTGTAATTGTGTATCGATAAGAGCAAAAAATACAAAGAACAAATTGTCCGATTATTAATATTACTTGCGTTTTTGTACAACCGTTTAGTAAACGGTGTAGGATTATACAAGCGTCGCTGACCTAACAATTTCTTACATGAAAATAGGTCAGCTTTGTAGAATTGAAACTACATATGTACAATATATATATATATATAAGTTATGTTTTTATCGATTTCATTACGACCATTTGATGTGTTGATTATAATACCTGTTATTTAAAAAAACACATTTCGAAATGTTCTGGTTTTGTTTATAATTACTTGGATTTACATACTTATATAACATATTATTTTGTACTAGACTCTGATTTATATATTGTTGTTTTTCATCTTTACTACGCGTCGCATTTTATTTTGTTCTCATCTTATTGATCGCATATTATGTTGTGTGTTTTATACATTATGGTACAATTCATTATTGGTTTAATGTTATAGCGTTTAAATAACGAGCGACAATTATACGTCACACAAATACGAATGAAAATAGAATTTTAAACTTTTTTATTCGGGTATATATATATATTATGTAACATTATTACAATTTTTAACGAAATTAGTTCATTTTCAATTTTCCCAGAAATATATAGATTATTATAACAATATGTATGCCGTATTATATTTTAATAATTATTTTTTATAATGTTCGCTAGCGTGCATTTCGTCAACTTATTGGTATTTACGTTAAAAATGTTTGAACGTCAGAGTTCCAATAATTTGTATTTATTTATAAATTTCTTTTTTTCGGTGAAAATTCGTGCACATTTATTCTAAGTAAATACGGTTTTGCTTATGAAAAAGTAAGAGATCAATAACAACCTCGAATTTATTGACGTTGACTTACAATCAAACTTTTCGCGTTTGCCGACGAATATCTAAATGATTTTATTTTCGTGTTATGGCCATTTCGATGGCGTTGTGGGGTGGGAGGGAAAGGAGGGAAAGCTGCGGGTGGCGATTAATTTATTGAAACGAGAGAAATTTGTTATGGCGTTTCTTTTCGCTTTCTAGTCGCGTCCATAATATCGTACCGACGTCGTATATTGCATTTTCCGAGCTGGTGTTCCGTTAATATTATTACACGTTCTTATCTATGCATTGGCTATACTATGCTGGGTTATTGTGCCTCGGCCTTTGAGCATTACGTATGGACCACATAAATTGTTACATTGAAAACTCGCATTATTTTTACAAAATAACAAACCGCTCTGTCCCGTTGCGTGTATAGAAGTAGCGTCGTGTGCCGCGTGCAACTGAAAGACGACCCGTTAAGTCGCGAACAATAACGACAAATATGACAAGGCCGTCGTCATTCGGCGGAACGGTCGAAATTTAATTATCGGTGCGGTAAGCACACCGCGTGATGGTGCATTGTTCAATGGGCCAAACTTTCGGTATGGGTCACCATCGATACCGTCGAACAAAATATCGCCACAACGCCACCACCATCATCAACAACAACGACAACGACGCAGGTATCTTGTAACAACTTACAAAAAAAGGCATTTTTTCGTTACTTCTTAAATATATATGTATATATAGTACAAAAAAAAGCATTGTATGATTCTGTCGTTAACGTACTTAAGTCAGCTGTTTTTGAAGCAACCCGAATTTTTTTTTTCGTTTATATTTTATATATATAGACATTGCGTGGCTTGTTTGACGTTACAACAAAATACGAGATTACGCTGAATTTAACGGAAAACGATTGACTAACACTTTCTCAATATAACATATAATCGTACATAATTCGTTTTATTGGTTTTGTATAAGACAAAAAACAAAACTACTTACGCGCACATAGATGTTTCACTTATATTATATATTATATACTTTAATTACGATATAAAGAAAACGATATGATTTTTAGAGCACGAAATGATAAATATATATATATTATATTAATCTCGTCTGTTTAAATCTACAAAACATACGTCGGTATAAGCATACATACACACACACACACAATAAAAATTCAATCCCGATCAGACGGCTTACGTATACATACTACTATATGATAATAGTTTATGTGAAATCTGATCGAAGGTTAATCATGACCCGATAATGTATATGATGATTTTGTTACTACTTCACGCATATGTAAGCATATAGGGGGGGGTTTGTTTTACCGACTCGCTATTAAATTTCTATTTGAGTTTTTCATTACAATACTGAAACTGATATATTGGTAGTACGGGTTGTTATTTAACTATGAATGGTTTTATCATATCGTGATAATCACAATAACGATTTATTGAAACATGTTACGCGGGTGTATTACTACGTATATGAGGGTGTGTGTGTATGTGTATGGTATAGCATTGGTCTATTCGTTTATAATTTGAATAGTACGAAAACCCAAGACATAAATAAAAAATTTGTACGTTATTTAGCCTGCAACACGGGCATCGGTAGACGGACATCACCCTTAAGCAAATGTTCATTGAGATATCCCCCCCTCCCTGAATAAGTATTTTGCGCAGGTGCAAAATGTAGCCGCGTTATATACAACGTATTACACTGCGCGCGAATAACAATCGGTTTTTGTTTTCACGTCTTTTGTTCGTCTACGTTGTTTTCACGATGGATTTATTTTATTTTTATTACAGGGTTACAATCCAGAGGTAACGGTGGGGAGGAACTACAGCGAATGACTGCAGAACCATGCAGTGGAGGTGAATTAAATCGAATCACGACTCTGCTATCACCGGGATCGCAATCTCCGTCGGTTAGAAACCAACACTACGATCCGGAATATGCGAAAATCGAAGCGTGGCTGGACGAGCACAGGGAATTCGCCTACGATTATTTTATTAGGTACGTAATACGTCGGGAAAAATAGCACGTGGCCAAACGTCTCGAAAACGTTGAGTAGTAGTCATACACATATTAGGTCCATCGTAGGTACAATCACTCGTAACTTTAACTGATAAATTTCACGATTTCACGCTTCGTAACAGTAATGATACTATTAATATGCTTACTGCATAAACGATTAAATTTAAATATACCGAAGGGCGTCTACTATTGCGAGGAACAGAAATGGTTGATTGCGTTATATCTTAAAGACACTCGAGGAAGAGAAATATTATAATATCCTATTTTCAAAACCAAATTCAGTGAATGTCAGGTCTGAGACTAATTCGTTTTTTTATAGAAACAACGGCGATAATAAGGCAAAATGGTAGCGGACCGTGAGTGCTGTGACAATTGGCTCCAGTGAATTATTGCTTAGAGAGAGATTTCAGAGTTTTATTATTATTTTGAATTTGACAGCAACAATAACTCGACGTCTTCGAAAAACGATTCTGAGTTTATTATAATTAACGAATATTATAATAAATATTAAAAACGCCGAAACTCGTATAATTTCTTGAGCCCATAACAAACACAAAAGACTGTTTATGTTCAAAACAAATATGTTAACAATTTTACAGGTTTCTTTGTTGTTGTAATTTTCGGATTGTTTCGAATCACGTTTAAAAAGTTGTCGAGAAAATCGAAAAACGTGTCTGATAAGTGCCAACTGGATACAATTTGATACCAAAACGTAATGCATATCAAGATCGTCCGTTCACTTTTCTTACGCGAAAAAGTTTTCACGTACAAAATAAATAATAAAAATACGCGGCTGTAAAACCAATACATTCTTCGCTTTATTCGAGATTATATTAGTAATGATACACAAATATAAATGAAATGCAAGAAGGTCATTATAATTGTTAAACGTGTATTTTGAAAATCATTATCTATATATTCAGACATAAAAAAATACTTGGAATTTTGAACAAGAGTAGCAAATTAGTATATATCGTTTTATTTTTGATAGTAAAATTGTACCATTTTTTTCTAACCTGTTAATTCAATAAAATACTGTGTAACAAACACGCGTAATGAATGTACGTAAAAATGTATCTACATTGAATGGGAACCGTCCAGAAGGTTTTCAGAGTCTAGGACAACCTACGAATTATGGAGCTTAAGCGACATGTACGTAGTATTATTATTAATCCCGTACAATTTGCAAAACAAATAACACATAAAATCGGGACGTCAAAGACAATGGCGGGTAAATTTAAAAGCAAAATATAGCACGCAATGTTCAAAAAAATCGTTCAAAAACTAATATAATCAATAAACCTATATTACGCGTCGCAACCGGTTTAACCTACAGGTTTTTTAAACGGCATATTAAGTAAGTGCCCTTTTCAAATAACCTTATTTCGTAAATTTTTTAAAAAATATACCCATGAAATAGTAAAAGAAAAAAAAACGGAGACTGCGAGATTTGTTCAGGTGGGCTTCTCGTTAAATCGGGCCCGGAGATAAACAATACAACCGATACCTATCCAGGTAGTTTTCGATATTATCGTAACACGGTCAAATTTGACGACGATTTACTTATATATGATATTTCGTGGAAGGTTGTACGGCTGTTTAAAACAAATACCTATATAAATCGCTATAACGAATGATGTGGAAGTATCTTCTAGTAAAGGTGTTGGTGCAAAGGTTTGATCGCAATGTACTCGGACCAATATTTTAGAATATTTTTATTGTATATATATTTATTTTTTTTCGCAATATACGTAATAATACGAGGGATGTCCAGAAAGTAAGGTTATAACATAGTGTTCAAAATTGAAAAATGCGTATATTTAAATAAAATTTACAAAAAATGTTTCAAAATATCATTAGTTCTCTACATAATCACTGTTAAAGTCAATACATTTTTTAAGCCTGGGGACTTGGTTTATGTATATTCTCGTATACTCTACCTCCTGACGAAATTATTTTTCCACAGCTTTCTGGCTCTCTTCATTATTTGCAAATCCTTGTTCGTCCAAAAATATCGATTTATTGAAAAAAAATAGTAATTCGATGGCGCTAGATTCGCAGAATAGGGTGAATGAGTCACAATATCCCATCCGAATGAAACAAGCAGGTTTTTAGTGAGCTGGGCAGTATGGAGTCTGGCGTTGTCACGAAAAAGTGATACACCACGAGAAAGGAATACTCTCTTTTTGTCTTTGATTTATTTTTCAATCTCTCATAATATGCTGTAGCGTTGACAGTGGTCCCTTGGGACGTAAAATCGACCGACAAGATCCCTTTCCGGTCCCAAAAGACGGATGCAGTTTTCTCTGCAAATTGAACTTTAAATTTTTTGGTTAACGGTGAACAGATATGACATCACCGTAGTGACTGTCTTTTTAACTCGGGAGTATTATGACACACCCACCCTACTTTCCGAACCTAGCACCATCGGATTATTATATTTTCAGTAAATTAAATATTTTGAACGGATAAAGATTTGGAAACGACGAAGAGGTTCAGGAAGCTACAGAATAACAATTTCGAGAGATAGAAGGTGGAAGGCGTATACGACGAGGGTATAAAAAAGCTAGTTCCCTAGATTTCAAAAATGTATTTTTGACCTTAACGGCGAAGAAATAATATGTTTTGACGCATAACTTGTAAATTTCGTTTAAATATACGTATTTTTCTATTTTTAACAGGTGTCATAACTCTAATTTCTGGACGTACCTCGTACATACGTGAAATTATTATTTGTATTTATATTATCATTATTATTATATTATGGTATTTCCGTTGTCGTTGTCGTGTTTCAGAAAAGCGACCCGAAACATCGTTGATGCGTGGCTCGTTTCGCACGCGTCAGCCAGCAGCTGTGGTGGCAGTGTCGGAGGCGGAGGTGGCGTAGGATATAGCGGTGGTGGAAACGTAACGGCGACACCAACGGGCAATGAACGACAGTCCGCCGTGGGCACGTCAAGTAGCGGTGTCGGTGGTGGCGGTGGCGGCAGTGGTGGCGGAGGTGGCGGCGGCGGAGGTGGTGGTGGTGGTGGTAGTGGCGCCGGCGGTGCCAGTGGTGGTACCGGCGGTGGAAACAGCGGCACCACCACGCCAGTACGTAAAATTTCGGCTCACGAATTCGAACGAGGTGGCCTCAAGCCCATGGTGACCACTGTCGACGGTACGCCCACGTTTCTCGCGAACGACTATCAAGACGAGACGACTACGGCACCGGTAGCTCGACGACGGTCCAGACACGAACTCCGGCAACTCGACGAAAAGCAGCTGATTTTCGAGTTGGTAAGACGAATCAAACGTGCCCCCGAACCGCCGTTACCCCTCCTCCTATTCTTACCGACCTGACAATATCGTGTCCCAAATCATCTTGTTTTATTGCTGGAACGCGTGCCGGACACGAATATCGACAACCGTCGGGCACAGTGGCCCGGGGAGAATTCGTCGTGAACGTTTTGTTTAGATTTAAAAAAAATAAATAAAAACAATCGACGAGCAAATATTCGTATGGAACGTACTTAACGTCTTGATCTCCTCCGGTCGTCGCACCGATCCGTGGTTTATAGACACGGACGAATAAATCGTTTTTGAGGATCGGCGAGGGAATGTTTCCAAGATTAAAAATACTCCGTCGTGCTCGACACTAGGGTTTGACAATTTAACGTTTGACGAATCATTTTCCTTCGATCATTTTTCTTGTTTTCCCATACAACAGGTGTTATGTCTACACACATCAGTCGGTCCCATTTTCATTTGTTTTGGAAATCCGCGTTGCGTTAAGAACCAAAGTGAATCGCTATTCACTCGAATATCGTCTACGTTAATTTCGCATTTAATCATCATACATGTAAATATATATATATATATGTTATGATCAGTTCGCTCCAACGAAAAATGGACGACAAAACGAAGAGACATATATCTTGTATAGGACGTAACTAAAAGTTTTCTTCCCCTCCCTGGCTTAGCGTTAGTGACGGCAACAAGTATAGAGCTTCGATCGGGGTGATGGCGACTATGTCATATAAAATCACGACCGACATATAATACACACGATACCATGGTGCACATACAAAAACACAAACAGCCATTAATTGGATATTTAAACCTTGGACAAGAGGGGCTAATCAATGATCCGCTGCTATTGAATTATATATATATGCGTGCGTGTGTATGTGTGTGTATGTGCTTGTATATGTGTGTGGGTACAAATCAATTGGTATATTCCGGAATGCAACGCCGTCTGCATTTTAATGAACCACACGTGTATATATATATATATATATATATATAAATACGTGTATATAAAATGGTAATTAACTTTGCATGGTGTATTCGTTTTCGCGCGTGTGTTTTGCCCACGTACGTCGTCGTCGCTCGTCCGTGTCTGTGCTGAATTTTTTATGTGGACGAAAAATAGTACTCGTGTTCAATGTTATTATATAAGCGCACGCCGTGCGCGGAAATTACGATACATTTTTTGAAAAAAATCTTCCGATAAGTTTGGTCGAATTGGAATTTTTTAAACAAAACAATCGGGGAAATTTAAACGAGATCCGAACACGCTAAGAACTTCCTTGTACTTCTTCCTTCTCTTTCTCCTCTTGCCAATTCCACGCCGTTTCATGTCGGTGTATATACTGAGCGTATCTTTTGTCGCTATAAACGGGCGTGTTTTTTTCTACGTTTTCGAGGAGCTATTAAACGAAAAAAAAACACGTGCGTTTTCATTTTGACGAAATAGCGTTTTGTCATTCCGTAATTATTAAAGAAAAAAAACCTGTCCACAATAACATAAGGTACACCTGTACGATAATCACGTGTTTTTGTGTGTAAAACAGGTGAAAGACATATGCAACGAACTGGATGTGCGGTCATTGTGTCACAAGATCCTGCAGAACGTGAGCACGCTGTTGAACGCGGACAGGGGCTCGCTGTTTCTGGTGCAGGGTGGCGGCCTATCGGCATGCCAGCACGATCACCATCGATCCACGATGAAGCGTGTGTGCAGCCCTCGCAGGCCGCCACACGCCAGTATAACCGTCGGGTGCCTGAGCAAAGACGACCATCATTCCGCGACGGTCGCGGTCGACTACGAACAACGCGATCCGGTGCACCCGGCGGCCTACCATAACCACCACCACCCCCAATACCATCACAACCACAATCACCACAACCACAACCACCACAATCACCTGTACAACCACCGTCACAACAGCCACAGCCATCAGTCGCGAGACGATCACCACCACCATCACCACCACCACCATCCCGTTCCTAAAGTCAACTGCAGCGGCCTCCAGTCGCAAGTCGTCGTCCCTCCAGCCGTGGTGCCGCCGGTCGAAGAAGAGGTCGTCGGCAGACTGATCGTCGGATCTCAGGTCGGTTCTACCAACGTGGGCTCGTTGTCGCCGAAAAACCCCGTGGCCCCACCGCACCATTATCAGGGGTGCCAGTCCAAGTGTCTGGTGTCCAAGCTGTTCGATGTATGTTCGCGTTCCACGTTGCAGGAGATGGAGAAGAAAAAAGAGATACACATCCCGTGGGGCACGGGTATTGTCGGGTACGTGGCCGAGAGCGGAGAACCGGTCAACATACCGGACGCGTACAAGGTAAATTAAACGAATTGTACAAAATGTCTTATCGATATATATATATATAGTGTGTTTTCTGTACGTCAGAAAACGACCCAAAGGGGTTCTCGACGACTAAAGTTGTGTGCATTACCACGGCACATTCTGTGAAATTCGAAGTGTGGAACGAACAATACGCGATTGGAAAATGCTTATAAAACGATTACTTTATATATTTGCTATTCGTAGATCTATCGTTGAATTTAGTTATTCCAATGTTCTGTTATTCGATGTTCCGAAACGATTGAAAAAATAATGATATTCGAAGAAAGTGAAACATTTATATTGTCCAAGTTCGTCGATGTTTATTATTTTACCGAAATCGTATATTTAAAAAAAGTAATTAATATTATTAACGCTCTTGATATATATTTTCGAAATACCAATGGTCAAACTTGTAATGTGTGCAGTCCGAAAAATCGAACATTTTAGCCTCTGGTCGAGTCCTCCGAATTCGTTCGATAGTTATATCGAAACTATATATTCGTTTAATGTGTTGCTTACTATGGCGATTATAGAAAGGAGCAATAAGAAACCAGTAGTTTATAAGTGTTGAGTTTTGAAATTTCATCAAAATATGTATAGTGTTTGACGTTTTACTTAACTTATTATTCTTATTACAATATTACGCGATTTATTCCATTTCGTTTCATGATTAAATCGATAATTAAAGATCACGTTTTTTCTATATACGTTTGCCTTTTTTACAGTTTTTACTTTTCACTGATATTACATATTTTTATACTTTTTACACAAACTTTGCCTATTTATTAGTTTAATAATAAGACCAAAAAGTATAAGAACACAATACTAGTTATGATATCTATAGGTTAAACAGAATGGTTTTCTATAAATAACAAACAAAACTAAACGTTTATTTAAAAAGAAATAATAACCATGTCCAACACATAGACCGCAACATCGTTCAAGAAATTTGTTGAAACGCCATAAAACTAAAAATACAATTAAGTTATAGTAATAAACAATAATTTACGCGTATATCGACCACAATAAAATTATTTAAAATTCGTAAATAAATTAGTGTACGTTTATTTCGTCGTGGTATTTTTATATTTTCGTTTAATGTGAGTATTGAGTAACGCTAATTTTTACTTTATAGTATTATGTAAGAGTTTTATAACAACGTTTAATTATTAATACCTAATCTATTAAAGTGTTCCGAACTTTGGTAAATATTGGGAATAACTAGTAAAACATATCGGTTAAATATTAAATATATATGTGTTATTTAAAATAATGCTAAATTTCTTTAAATGTTTAAATCTAGTTTCGACTTGTACAAAGTTCGACAATAACAATTTATATTATACGCATTTTGCATATTTGTTTTCTGTGATACTAAATATTCATCGGCGCCAACGGTTAAATGCATCAACAACAATAAAAATTATAATTGGTTTCGTCCATACGGTTAACCAATAATCTGATATCAAAAATTTGCATAGAGGCTTAGGAAAATTATATAGTAATCGGTACAATTTATTTTATAGCGACTTTTCCCTTGTCCGATAAAATCTCCGTCGATTGAATCGATGTGAAATTCCAAAACAAAAAATGTTCACTAAAAAACATTTAAAAATAAATATCGAATTGATTTGAGCATAAAATGTCGAACAAAGTAAAATGTTCCAATTTAAATTATCGATAAAATTATCTCGGGCATAAAAATATTCAAATGGTAAAAACTATTGACGATCAAAATCATAAAATATATTATCCATTGATTTTTCGTTGTTTTTCCTAAGTCGTCGAAGACCGTTTTTGATTTTGGATGGACACAAACATATCTGATCTTCAGAAAGTATTATGAATGATAATTTGTATTTTTATTCATTTTTCGATAATTATTATTATTACGTGTAACATGACCAAATTTTTTTTTTGTTCGTGCCATAAATTATCGGTGGTAAAAACTACGAAAGGAGGAAAGATTAGAGTAATAAACTCCTTGAAAATATATATAAGTGAATATTAATAAACTTGGATAGAACTGATGTTATTGGATAACAATTTTTCGAGTTCAAAAAAAATGCCCATAGTTTCGTTTTCACAGTTGCACAGTCATTTTGTACAGCTCGCCATTATATAATATTTTCAATAGTTCAGTTTTCAGTTTTCTCGTAATTCTTTGGTTCTCGCGTGGTTATTGACTAGTATGTATAAAAAAAGTTTTTAGAAAACAACATTGTGTACGTACATTTTGTCAATTTTCTTAGCAATGTGAGCAACTTAAATGTTACACGCGATAATAATATGCGAGTATCAATGATTACAAAACACAATATTTTTTTTATTTATTATTTTTATTTTATTTTCAAAAATCGAGTACGCTCACGTTAAATAAAAAATGTATTTCGACATAATCAAAGTAATTAATAAAAACGCGTAAGTAAAAACGTGGAAAAAATGATTTAGTTTTAGACCCAAATTATTAAAAATATACGAAATAATTAATATTTGTTGTTGTAGTGATATCCGGAATCTCAAAATTATACTTTAAAAAAGAAACGCTCTTTAGGAGTTTTTCCTATTTGTACCTCTAGTTATTATTATTACCCGTCGCTCGTATCGCACAATGATTTTATACACAAATAATTATTTACTAAAACAAAATAACAACTACAACAACAACAACACTGTAACCATGATTCGTGAATACTAAATGAGAATGAGGACGATGATTGTTATGTAATCTTTTACCAAAGATCATTATTTAACCTCGCCTATATATTGTAAAGAACCGGTTTTATATAAAAAAAATGATCTTATTCCATGTAAACTATAATCGTTTTCCTTTAAATTAGGAAAATAATCTCTTTTACGTTTCGAACATGAATCAAATCATTTATTTCCAGATTTACTACCTTTATTTTTAGATTCTGAAAATAAAAATTACTCGACTCCAAATACGACAAAGACTATTATTATTAGTGTTTTTTTTTTTACTTTTTACGAACATTATTAATTTAGGCATTATACATTTTATGCATATATTTACATTTTTATATCTAACGTTAATTTAGATATAATTAGTTATTATACAATTGTATGGAATTAACGCCGTATTTTTTATAAATCGAGATTAGTTTAATTGTAAATATTCGTCTGTTTTTGTTTTTTTATCATAAAATACACGTTTACTCGATTTTAATATGTCAGGATGTTTGGTCATGAATCATAAAAATAATATTCCAAAAAAAAACCGATTTTTCTCGGATAAATCTAATGTTTATCCTTGTCAAGTCAACATATGGTATGGATCTACCCTAATCAAGATTACGTCATTTACAAAATTCCATTAATGCGCACTTATAAATTAATATATATATATTTATATTTATACACATACACACACGCACATGCATGCATAAACAAAAGATCATTTATCGCTTTTCAGGATACACGTTTCAACCACGACATCGATGCTCGTACTGGATACAAAACGCACAGTTTGTTGTGCATGCCGATTAAAGACTTTAATGGCGAAGTAATGGGCGTAGCACAAGTGAGCTCTTGTCGATTATTATTATAATAATACGCTCGTAGGTAATTTATTATACTAGCACGGTCCTAACGTATTTTTGTTTCTAATCGTTTTTTAGGTGATTAATAAAAAGAACGCGCCGTGCTTCACCCAAAACGACGAGAAAGTGTTCTCAGATTATTTGCAATTCTGCGGCATTGGCCTTAGAAACGCACAACTGTACGAAAAGAGCCAGTTGGAAGTAAAAAGGAATCAGGTACGGAATTTAATTGTGTCCCGACTATATAAGGTTTATCGTTGTTATTATTATTATAACGAGTTCTCGGATTAAAGGTTCTCTTGGATCTAGCTCGTATGATTTTCGAAGAACAGAGCACAATAGAGCACATGGTTTTTAGAATTCTCACTCACACACAATCGCTGATACAATGCCAAAGGGTTCAGGTAAGATATACTTGTTCGTCTTTTGTCGGTTTTTTGATCAACGCGTTTATTACCGTATTCAGGTGTTGCTTTTGCACGAGGCGTCAAAAGCCAGCTTCTCGCGAGTTTTCGACCTGGAAGCGAACGACTTGCAGGGGAAAGACAACGAGCGGACTAGGTAAAGTCAACTTCTTATTTTTCTCGCCTTCTTTTCGGAGAAGGTGACAAAAAACAGTTGTCGACACTAGTAAGAGATTAAGCGATTTATTATTCCTAGCCTCCTTTTTATGACCTAGGTAACTATTAACAGTGCCGTCATTTTTTAGCCCTTTCGAAAGCAGATTTCCTGTCAACATCGGCATAACCGGTTACGTGGCCACTACCGGCGAGGTAAAGTCCAAGTAACAACAACAACAACACACGCCCGGGCGTGAATTCTTCGAAACACTTATCGCTGATCGTTTTCCGGCATTTTCAGACAGTCAACATCGCCAACGCTTACGACGACTCCCGTTTCGATCAGTCGGTAGACGAGGATACGGGCTTTAAACACTCCACTGTGCTGTGTATGCCGATTAAAAATTCGTCGAGTCAAATCATCGGCGTGATACAAGTGAGTGACCAATGGTAGTATAGTTTCGTACACCAAATTTAATCTCTCGACAACTTGGAAAATTCCATCTTCTTTATAAACGTTGTCCTTTTGATAATCAAACGTACTTCTGTACGAATAATCAAATCATAGCTATCCGTGAATTTATCGCTTTACACAATTTAAAAAATAATTGAGTTTTCCAGGTCCACTTTTGTTACAAAAAAAAACCCGCACGCCGGCCATTATTGTTGAAAAACACCAATATAGGACTGCTTAAGACTCGGAGTTTCCAGCTTTTTCGATTCAAAAAGTTACATGGGGGGAATAAGTTAAAATATTTTTCAAACGTATAAAATGAAACAAGCATTTGAAAATAAAATACCCTAAATACGTACCAGTATCGTTGTAATCGACAGTTGAGTAACAAAGTTCGAAGTAAAATTTGCCGAAAATAACGTTAATATAAAAGCGACGAATTAAATGTTCGACAATCGTTCGCCGTGCGATTTGCTTAAAAAATTTACTACGAAAAGAAGTCGATGATGTATTATATTTTTCGTCGTGTTTTATATTTAAATCAAATGCCACGACGAAAATTGCCATCGGTTTTTCCGATCGTTTAATATTACGTACTGCGGTTCGTTAAACTTAATCGACGTTGTAATATAAAACGCTGGACATTTCCGACGGTTGTGGATAAAAATTATCGGGAGAATTCCGTATAATAATACGCGCTCTTCCGCGCACCTTACCCAGCTAAACCGCGCGAAAGATATTCAATGACGTGATGCCGGTGTTGTTTGTTATAGTTAATCAACAAGTTTGACGACCTCTTGTTCACGAAAAACGACGAGAACTTCGTGGAAGCATTCGCCATATTTTGCGGCATGGGCATTCACAATACGCACATGTAAGTAAGTGAAAGTGCCTTGGACTACTCGCAAGCGCACTCGGCCTGTGCCGACAATTCACGTTTCACGTTTTGTTTTTTTACTCGTGCGTTGTTTCGTTCGCAGGTTCGAGAAGGCCATCATTGCCAACGCGAAACAAAACGTCACGTTGGACGTGCTCAGTTACCACGCGTCGGCGTCACTGGAAGACGCGCAAAAGCTAAGGGTAAGTACATGCATAAATGTTCGTGTATCGACGTCCGCGAAAAATCATTTAATCGCGCGCGTTTTGCAGGCTTTGCAAGTTCCGTCGGCGGTTACGTACAATTTGTACGACTTTTCGTTCGACGACATTCACATGAGCGACGACGACACGCTACTAGTCAGTATTTGTTATCGCTGTAGTTAATATAGAGCGTTTACAAACGCGGTAAATTACTTTTCAATTTGTAGGCGAGTATTAGAATGTTCATGGATATGGACTTAGTGGAACGTTTTCATATTGACTATCAAGTGATGTGCCGATGGCTGTTAAGCGTCAAAAAGAACTACCGATCAGTAACGTACCACAATTGGAGACACGCTTTCAACGTCGCTCAGATGATGTTTTCCATTATAACCGTATGTATAAAATACACGCACTACATGCCTTGTCTGATGGAACGAAGACACGTGTACCGAGCGGACATCTGTTTTTCTTAACAATACAATAACGCGTTACGCGGTTCCTTCGCTTCCAACAGTAATTTATCGATCGATCGATCTAACAAAGACGGACGTGAATTCGTCTTGGAGTTAGCTTGAGATCGATTTTCCCACACGTTTCGAAATTGTTTTACCGCGAAACTTTCGAGATTAACTGGCACACGTTTGAGATTTAAAAACACTAGGTTTTTTTCCACTTCGTGTAAGAATTTGCGGTGAATTAAAATCCGTTTTTAGAATTCTCGTATTCATTACCAACGGTGGATACGAAATTTTATTTGAAATCCGAAACGGTAGCTACGTCTAATGGCATTTCACGTGCTCGTGCGTTTTCACACTGTTACAACGCACTCGCGTTAACAGTCATTTACGTTTCACACACACACACACACACACACAGCGTACAAAATGTATAATCGCTATTATACATAAATTTGTATTGTTCCGTAGGCGACGCAGTGGTGGAAAGTTTTCGGCGACTTGGAGTGTCTTGCTCTAATCATCGCGTGTCTTTGCCACGACTTAGATCATCGCGGGACAAACAATTCGTTCCAAATAAAGTAAATTGCGCAATGCGATATGCTTATTCTTCGTTTACGTTTACTTACACTGTTATTTACTGTGTTTAGAGTTTCCTCGCCACTTGCGCAGCTCTACTCTACATCCACCATGGAACATCATCATTTCGATCAGTGCCTGATGATACTGAACAGTCAAGTACGACAACAAATTATTTTGAAACTATCTTTGTCCTAATAGCTTTGATCAATGTGAAAATTGTCTTGTTTAGGGTAACCAAATTTTAAGCAACCTGTCTCCGGATGAGTATTCTCGCATTATAAAAGTATTAGAAGATGCTATATTAGCCACTGATTTAGCTGTATACTTCAGGTTAGAGATTATTTTAATTATTATTAGATTATTTTAACGAATTTCTAATTACGGGGGTGTTTTTTCTAATCAATCACGTCGTATTCCTATATATATATATATTATACTTCACGAAAATATAGTATACATTTTTATTTGTTCGATATGTACAGAAAACGAGGTACGTTCCTAGAACTCGTCCATACGGGTATGTACGACTGGACCAGAGAAGAAGATAGAGAACTGTTCAGAGCAATGTTAATGACTGTATGTGATCTAGCGGCTATAACCAAACCGTGGGAAATCGAGAAACGAGTATGTATTTTATTAATTATAAACTTGCTAATTCCGTATTATTTATTTGTTTCTTATCGATGATGTACGCCTTTGTAATACATTCTGGCTTATCAGTATAACGTTGTTATTATAAAAAAAAAATCATCTATAAATGTATGTTTTTGATAGAAAAAAAGCTATTTATTAGTAAAACTTTCGCTAATTCCATAAATAATACGTTCAGGTAGCCGAATTGGTGACCAACGAATTTTTTGAACAAGGCGACATAGAAAGAAGAAATTTTAATATCACGCCGATTGTACGTAAAATATATCGTCAAATCTTGTTCATTATCTATCCTTAAATTTTTTAGTCGAAAGTAAAATTAAATTTCCGTCGTTTAGGACATAATGAACCGAGAAAAAGAAGACCAGCTACCGTTAATGCAGGTTGGATTTATCGACTCAATTTGTTTACCAATATATCAGGTAATAGTCGAAATGAATGGATTATTTATATTGAATTATTAAAACGTATAAAATGTAAAAAGATTCGTTTCCGTTGTAATTATTTTATACGTTTCTTCAAAATATTTTATCGTTTACGATTCACTGTGATTATATGAGACACAAAAAAAAACCTGACAAAATTCCGTTGTTATTATTGTGCTTTTTTTATACATGACAGGCGATTGCTGAACTATCGGAGAAACTTGAACCATTGATCGAAGGGGTACGACAGAATAAAACGCACTGGCTAGAAGAATCCCAACAGACGTATCATCCTCAGAATCACAATTAGATAACACTATACGTATATATGTGTTTATGTATACCCGTATTTTCGAGTTCCACGATGTCCTGCACCTAATTATTGATGTAACCAATCTACCTAATTTCCTTCTCATTAGAATATAAGACTTGAAAGAACATTAATATTATTATTACACCTCGTATGTTTAGCTATAAACGAAATAGTATTGTCTGTGTTATAGACTTGTATAAATTATTATGATTATACCATTAAGAGTGGCATCCTCATTTGTTCTTGTATTTTGTATCACTTACCGTTTAATAGGCATATAGATATATTAAATATATATTTACGTTAAGTCTTTACCAACGCAACGTATTGTTGACAGATCGTATTATATGTTCGTGAAAAAAACAACACCTCCTCCACACCCCACCACTAAGCTTTATTTATATACAAATATATATTTATTGAACAGCCTCTGCGACATTATACGACAAGTTTGTGTACCTATCCATTATTTAAGTTGTGTGTGTGTGTGTGTGTGTTTTTCTTTGTTTATTAAATTATTTTATTGAAGCAATAAAACTATTACTTAAACGACAAAATCCATGCATACTATTTACGTAATTATTCCATTTTCCAGCGGTAATATTTATACTTGTTAAGGCTAAACTCGAAATATTAGTATTATCGTTCGAATTTGAATTCCTGTTAATCGCCGCCTTGTACCGTTTTAACAAACAATATTATTTTATTATTGTGTATTTATTTTTATTATTATTATTATTATTATCATTATTATTATTATTATTATTATTATTATTATTATTACTATTATTATTACTATTATTAGTATTTTTTTTTTAATTGAATAGATTTAATATTGTTATTGTTTCGTTCTATCAGTTTTTATACTAGTAATAAATTCAAATCAAAAGTTTACGTTTATTTAAAGTGTCAAAGAGTGGGAGGGGACTGTACAATTTGGAAATCTATATTCCTCGAATGATTTAATAACGCGTGAAAAACACGGAAATAAAACCCTTTCAAAACTTTAACAGATAATCGCCATTTGGTGATATGAATTAATCGCGCTGAATACAAATATATTATTGCATAATTATATAATACAATTATATAATTGTGTATTATAGCCGATTTTACGGGTGAACTTCCGAATTGGGTTCAAAATTGTATTTCATTTCTTTTTATCCTTTATAATCGAGCCATTTTATTCATAATGTTATAATAAACGACGCTCTTAATAATTTGTATAGAAATTACGGCTTTTATTTGAATATCAAGAAAAAAAATCGGACGAAACTTTATCATTATTATTCCTTTAATGGATAAAATAATTTAACCCGGTCGGCAACGAACAACTAAAACAAAAAAGTTTGTATCCGCATCGTTCCAACTACGCCGACCATGGCAATCATATTCCAAATAACGATTAAATACTACTTGAGTTTTCAATTAGGTATTGTATCGAAAATGGTATTTTTTCTTTCCCTCGGCGATTTCGTCGAATTTTATAGATTGCGCATATTAAACGTGTAACTATTTAACAATTTAAGCACATTTCTGCTCGCGCCGACGTTCAATAAAAACAGGTCCCGCCGAATACATAGGTATCGAATAAAACAATTTCGAAAATCCGACGCTGACCCTAAACTAGATTTTAAGTGAATTATTCGATAAAAAAGATATCGATTTTTTTTATTACTTTTATTTCATAATACTTTAACGATGACTCTTGGACCCCGGGAACCACAAACAGAAAACTAACGCGTTCGATCGCTGGACACATTAATACACTTACACGGCTCCGAAAATTGACTTCAAACGACGTCGCCTTATTCTGTTGTGCCGCTGAAGAAATCCGTGAGTAATAAAATTTCAATTGGTACAACACAAATAGAATGAAACTGAAACACGTTTTTATTGAAAAATTCAACGCCGTTAAAAACGTTTTCGATTGTACAATAATATATTTACGAAACGCCGAGCGTTATTGTCACGTTTAAACCGTCAACGTACAACTTTAAGCAATTGGCGTGTAGTTCAACGGTAGGCACAGTAAAATCTATACCTAAGTCTAATGCAATAAGTCAATGTTCCCTTCGACCAGATCCGATATGCAAATGGCAATGACAAAAATACAAAAGACCGTATTAACTATATAAAAATATAAATCTTAGGAACGAAATTTTTTATAATATTTTAATCCGTGCATTTATATGCAGGAAAATTAATAATTTTTCACTGTCGACATGTGATAACATTTATTGATTATTGATAGCACTTGTTGATCACTTAGTGATCGAGTGTTCGTAGTGTTTTTAATATTATATGAAGTGTATCATATACACCCGTTACTGTTTATTTTCACTCTCTTACAATATCTATCGAAAGGGAACGTTTGAAATTGAAACGTTGAAAGTTGATTAGATGGATAAGTTGAAACTTATTATATAAAATTTAATTCTAATTTAAATTGCAAACATAGAATGAATTGTATTAGATATTGGTAATGTACAAATAGTTTCTCTATTTTAATTGAATACAAAAAATTATGTTACTTAATTCACGTTCATAATTATATAATGTGGAATAATAAAAATATTTGAAATAACAAGTAACGATATTTGATTTTTTAATTTTTAAAATTTCGTTAAGGTGAACATTTTGAATTTAAATTCAAACGTAATACGTTCATTTTCTTCTTAAATATATTTACTCAGCTATTGGTATATTTCTTTGTTTATTTTTTAATAAACAAAGCTATATTTTTAAAATTATAAATAAAAATTATCGAATTTAAACTACGTTAAATCTTTAAAATTAAATACGAAATATTATAATATAGATTGTTTTTGCGTGAAATTGGAATTATTAATATACCCTCATATTTATTCTATTTTAGAAATAAAATATATAATTTAGATACAACTCTTTTTATATAAAAATAATCCTGTTGAAATTATAGATTAACTAGATCAGTTGTGGTTTTAATTGTTTTGTTTTTTCGCCCTAGCTTATTTAAAAGTTGTATCTTCCCCTTTCATTAAGTTGAACGAAAGAGAGTTCGCTATTTTTTATTTTATAATATAGCAAGTCCGTATCGAAAGGAAAAATATATAATAGTATACGTATTCATGTATTTGAAATAGGATTTTTGTTTTAGAAATATAAATAATTATTATCATTGGGTCTAACTCTACAGTATAATAGAGGTTATAGGATAGGTTATAATGATAAGCGCTATATTTTTGTTTTTATAATTTGTTTAAAAATTAAAAATAATATTATTATTATTAATTTTAATATATGCTCGTTAGTTACTGATATGCAAATGAAGTCAAAATATGTATACATTTAGAGTGTCCATATATTAAACAACATACAATATAGAATAGATTTTTACAGGCACGAAATTCCTTAAGGAAATTGTTTATTGATCATTGATCAACGATAATATTTTTCTTTTATAATATATGGTTTTTGAATATTAATTGTTTAAAAATAAATATAACATACATATACACTTATTTTTAATGTTCTATATTATTTTAATTAAGTGTATAGAATATTATGATGAAAATTATAATTATTATAATAAATTATAAGAAAAATGTCATTTCATAAATATTGGTATATAATCAATATTATTAAATAATATACAGGTATGTAAATTTCGAAATTAAAAATTATTATGTTTTATATTTTGGAATTGTAATTTCATTTTTCTTACTAATACAAAATAAATCGTACAATTTTTCGTATTTGTTTGGAATACGGGAAATTATTTTCAAAATACGCAATAAAATAAAGTTTGTTGTTTTTTATACTAATTCTTGAACAACTATTATACATAATTTATACGGAGTTTAAATTTATATTTTATGGCATTGCTATAACATAACATATTTAATTAGGAATATAAACTAAACGGGTTATTAAACATTTATCTGACTTCACACATTTGGCGCCAATTAACGTTGTACAATTATTTTTAAAATTTTAAAAAGATGATTCATAAAGCGTTACTTTTAAAAAAGATTTCGAGTTAATTCCGTTTTACTAAAATAAGAAAAATGATCGGCTTATAATTTTTCTCCCAAATTTATTCGCAATTTTCCGTTGTTTTTTTGTTGACAAAATTATTAGGAAATGTCTATGTATGACATTGCACTACCTATGTTTCGCTTTCAGTGGATTCAATACAAGTACAAACATTCTTTGTGCGAATTTTATTAAAAAAAATCACGTATATATTGTAAAACTATACATTTTTTTACTCGGTTTAAAATCAAAAATTAAAGTATTATTTTTTTCATAAATAATAATAATAATGTAAATAAAATATATTGAGAAAAATTTTACTTTAGGTGCCAGCCTACAAATACAATAATTATAATCACGTTAATTAATTTTATTCTATTAAAAATATAATACTGTGTCTATTTATATTCGATTGTTGTTGTGCTTTATTCATACAACGATGAACAAAAGAAGGTGTTCTTGTATAGTCGATGTTTCGAAAACTATCTATGTGCGTGCTTTGTGTGCACGTATATTTACGTTTAAATTCAATACGAGTCACCGAAACAAGTTTCATTATTTAATACGTCATACATTATAATAAGTCAAATTCCTTATTTGTTAACAATCGTATCATTAAGTCTTATAAAATATTTAAAAACTACCGTATTTAAAACACATCAAATTAGGCGGCAAATTTAAACATTTTATAAATTAGCTTATATCCATGAACGTTGATTGTACGAACTCGTGCAAAGTTATTAGATTAGATCGTGGAATTTTTGATTCGTATATTTAAGGGAATAGGCTAAGGTGAATATTATAGATCCTGATTTGAGTACGATAAGCGTGTGAAATATGGATGTAAAGAAATATCAAGGAATGTGTAGTTCAATGAAACATTGCTAGAGTTCGGAAAGAGAGATAATATATAAAAAATAATATATTTATATCAATATGATCTAATGTTACGAGTAGAGAGTCTAATTTGAAGACAAAATAATTAAGGCAATCGATTTTAAACGTACTTACCGTATGAATAAAAAACTTAAGTAGATAGTATTCATACATATAGTCAACGCTTGGTTTTTTGAAAATACGCGTTTAAATTTTATAATTCAAAATTATTAAAAATTGTTATTAATTATGAGTATTATTATTTTTCAATATATTTCTAAAAATGTATTGTCATTAAATTAGGTTAATTACACATCATTTTAGTAACAATTCAATATACTTCGAAAATCGTCGTTATCGTTATATATTTTTCATTTTCACGAATAATTACGTTAAACTTAAAAATATCTTACACGTGCTAACACTTAAGAAAATTAATTTTCGTCCAGATTAATTTTTTGAAACATAAAGGCATTACATTAATATCATGCCTATATTATTTTACTTTTCTTTTTTACGTCAGATAAATATATTTATTAATTTTCTATAAACCTTTATTTTTTTTCATCGTATTTTGTCCATTTTAATTTAACTTACAAATATCTAATTTTTAATGTTTTCATTGGTCGTTGAATTGCAGAACAGCACAAGCTCCTCTAAAATAGTGAATACGTTACTTTATTTCTGTGTTGGGAAACATAAAGCAATATTCGTGTAGATATCTATATAGAAAAATGTTTTTACGTTGATTTTATTTCAATTACTAATGTATTAACGTGAGCGTGGATTTTAGATAATATTTATTTATTTGACGCCCGTAACTTAAAAATTATACTACGACAATACTTCACACAATACGCACTACAAATCAAATAATTATATATATTACCGGCCGTATGAATAATTTAGATATACGCGTAATTTCTAAACAATAAAAAAAATGTTAAATATGTTTTAGGCTTTATCGAAAAAAATCAATATTATTATGCTATACGGAGTACACAATTTTTTGTCCTTAATACTTACATAAATTGCATAACATACGTAAAAATAGTCTTAAACCATTACACACACTTCCTCATATCAGTCATACCGCCACAGTACATTGACCGTAGACAATTACGCCATTTATGAAGTAAACTCGCTCGATTCAAAGTGAAATATTTATAATTGGCGACTCCATTAGTGTTTTGTTGGTTCATAAGAAACCACGACGGAAAAAATTGAATCACTAAAAATTACCGAGTACATTTAATAACATATCGGTAAAATAAAAGGCGACAAAATGTTCAATAAAATGGCTGATCTGACCGCATAAATTATTTTTAGCCAAGACGCTATTATTATTTATAACATATCTTCCACTGATAAACAATTAACTTTATCTATAAAAGAGTAATTCAACACGATAAGACTTGTAATTCTATACTATCGTTAAAAACTAACAAAAAAAAACAGAAAATTAGAAAATAAAATAGCCATTTACTAGAGTTAATGAAACGATAATTTAAAAATTTTAATTACAAAAACCAGCCGTCAATTTGTAATTTTGTTTATTTTTCCTATACTGTCTACTCAAAGTTTGATATTATGCCTAAACAAAAGTGCAAATTACGTGTTTTACCCGATAATCTTAAAACATTTTCCATAATACCTTGACATCATATAAAATACCAAATTACCTAACACATTTAACCCGAAGTATGGAAATTAGAATACATAATTATTAAATGATATAGATACCAATAAAATATTGGAATTTTATAATAATCTAAAACTCGGGAAAGAAAATAGAAATCTAAAAACCTAATTTATATCGCGTAACTCGTGTCTTTAGTAGTAGCTGTATAGGCCTGTGTAAGCGGTATTTTTCAAAATCCGATAAGCGCACTCGGATAAAGATAAATAGGGTGTGTTATCGAACGCAAAAACCGAATAACAACTACGGGAGGTGGAAAAAATTATCCGAGTTTGTAAAAGCGAAGGTTTTAATAACGAAAAAGGTATTAATAACGAAGTGTCGATAATGCGTGAGGGATGAGCGAAGATATAAGAATAAAACGAAGAAAGACTTTATCGGTATTTTCGTTTCATATTATACTTGGCCACTGGACGCGCGATTATATTATTGCGGAATGCCTGATTTGGTTGTCTTTCGTTCGGTCATATTGATGACGGTGTCGACGACGATGATGATGATGCGAATATTTCTTCTTATCTCCCGTACCTTCACATTATTATACGACGTACGTAGACGCCGAGGCGAACACGGTCCATTATAATATTATTGTGACGGTACACGATAATAGTGTATATCAGCGGGAGCTCGCGTGTGCCTCTATTGTTGTCTTCGGTTGGACGACCGCGAAAAATGATGTCGATTGTCGTGTGCACCAAGTAGAGAGTCATCTCGCGAAACGTGTAACCACGGCTCTTTCCCTCGTTCGCCCATTCGGCTTTCGTATTCAGCTGGTGCACATTAATCGGTTACACCTATCGTGTTAGAATTAGTGCGCTCTCGTTAATCTCGAATCAGTGTATTTGCGACGGTCTTTACGAAAAAAAAAAAAGTATTCGGCCGTCCGAAAATTGTATAAAACTGATCGGGCCGTAATCGTGTTTGGGATAAGAGTTTCGAACGCGATACGGATAATGACTGATAATGTGACAATAGCCGTTAAACGTACGGTTTACGGTAAATCGCGTCGTGAAATCTGTCGGAAAAATTACGTTTGTTTTCGCCGTTTTAATCCGTTGTATTACGGACAGCTTTAATCAACAACATATACGCATATAGCTCAAACCTATATTTCTACCCAGACCGTGAAATATGCACGCGTTATGTGTGAACATCGTTTTTGATGCAACTATCCACCTACTCGCGTTTCACGCAGAACGAAAATTGAAAAGACAACAACATCGTTTATTTTAACGGGTGAACGCGTTTTAAAAATGCCAATCACTCAAACACAATTTTAAATAAGTACCGAACTCGCGGCTTTTTTTATATAAGTGTAAAATATTTAGTAAATACGCTTTTCTTTCTAAACGTTTTAAGAGTATTTCTAATACGTTTGTTTTTTGTGAAACCAATAACAAATTACGGAAAAACAAACGTTTCGTTTTTAAAAATTAAATGTATATAATTAACGTTAAACAAAAAAATCATTACATTATAAACACTCCTTATGTCACCGCTAGTTTTGTACTCGATATACTATTGTAATATATATATATATATATATATATATAT
>JAIPRN010001435.1:0-15675 GCA_025469175.1 Geopemphigus sp. TES_GeoC_2020
GTTTACAAAAACCGCGGGAGAAAAATACCTAAAAGACGCGATATTTTAAAACGTACACGATCGTATAACCGCGATTTCGTGTTCCGATAAAGCGAAAACGGTAATTTTTAACGTCACCGACGTTCGGGAAGAATATTGTAGGCGAATTACGATTTATTTCGTAATATCGACCGTAGCGTTTTGGCGGAATTTTTCCGTACAATTTCGAAGAAAACCCGACTATAATTCGACCGAAAATTGTATTCGGAATAAAGCGTAAACCGAGTTTCCACGTCCAATTTACGTATCAAAGGGTCAATTTTGAGGGTCCGTTTTTTTTAATATATAGCGAAGTTTCCAAATTTTCGCGTTACGCCACTGCGGAATAAAATGGGCCGTATTTCACTAAACAAATATAACGATTGGCAATACACAATTTAGATAGTATTTTAAACGTATTTCGGAGTAACCGTATACGCCTATTCGAAATAAAACGATTCACGGCCGAAGCTCGTCGAAACGTTCAAATTTGAAACGCGTTGTATTTTCTCAATGTTTCCGACGAACGCGCGCACTGAATGGAACTGAAGCCGGCGAATTATTCGACACGAAGACGAACGACGACGATAATTGTACGAGCGACATTTAGCACGTACCACCGTTCACTAGTCTATATTTGGTGTACGGCGGATACGTTTTCACGTCGTCATATCTAAAGGTTAACTAGTTTAAAAAGCGGATCTTTTAAATCTTCGAACTTGACGCGTTAAATTCGGTTCGACTTTAATTGGCTCGAATAGTTTAAATTTGGATTGTATTACCTTTTTTTTTTTTTATGGATAAAATGAGGGAGAATAGACTTAGATGGTTTGGGCATATTATGAGGAGAGAAGATTCAGAAGCAGTAAGAACAGTTATGAAATTGAGTGTGGAAGGAAGAAGAGGAAGACCAAAGAAGAAGTGGTTAAACACGATTGAGGAGGATATGAGAATTGCTGGTGTGTGCGTCGAGGATGTGGGAGATCGGGACAAATGGAGGTTTAAGACTAAGGTGGCCGACCCCAAATAGATGGGAATAAGGCGAGGATGATAATGATTACATTTTTTTAATTTTCACAATTATCCGGTTTAGTCAAAAAGCCGGTGTAGACGATGTTTTTTTTATCGGAGCTCCGAACGCCTTAGATTTTTTATTTTACGTTCGACGACACGTGTCCACGCCGTTATTCGGCTCGACGTTTGTAGTTCTCAATTTCGACTTTTCGTCGACCGAAGAATTACGTTCTGCATATTTACTTTAACGATAGACCGAAGCCCGTGTTATTTATTTTTAACTTCGTCGATTTGACGTAATTTATACATTTTTATCGTTAACTACCCGTATTTAGTTATTTACACGAGCAAATTCGTCGGGGCGGGCAGTTCTTGAAACTTGAATAATAATTACCGTTTTCGGTCCGCGACGTTTACGAGCGATAAAAAAAAAAGAAACGTCTCGTCGCGTAAAGAGTTTACCGCGAAACGTGTCAAAATGTCGTTATTACTATTAACCAATTTACTACATAAAGGAATTACAAAAATACCCGAGAACCGTTCGATCGATACGTTCTCCGCGCCATGGGCGCACGTAAGCTAATAGGTAAACAGTTGGTGGTTAGGTATAGTACGATTTATTATGTACTTTCGGCCGAATATTAACGCGATATAATCGAATCGGGACGGGACACGCGCGCGGGAATATTTTTATTTCGGGAATTTAAACGTTGCACGCCTATAACTCGGCTAATAATAGCGATAAGTCGTTTTTAATTGTTTACCGCCGCGGCAAGTAACATTTGCGACGTAAATTCGCGCGTAAAATGTTTTCAAGATCGTTCGTACGACTAATCAACGCGATTACGGCGTTTTATCTGTTGGCCGCCGAAATTCGGTACGTGTTTAACGACGCGCGCCTATAATTTTGGTCGTGACCTCTCGGCTTTCCGTTTCGTTCGTTCGCCCGTATTATCGATAATACTTGGGTTTTCGGTTTACGCGGCGTAATATCAATATCGAACGAAATACAAGGGCGTTTTCGATAACCGACGCGTAGGTTAACGTAATGTTTATGTGCCCGATCGGAATATCGCTTTTTATTCGCCCGCTGTACTTAACAATAACCGTCCGAAATATCTTCAATCGGCCAACCGCGTAACGCGTGCAGAGTGTACAAAAAACTCACGCATTATCGTCCGCGAAATTGTTCGCGCGTTACGCTTTTAAAAATCGCCGGCATTATTAAACGTTCGAATTATGCGCGTGATTATAACGGCCCCTTATACACAGGAGATACTTTCCTACCGTTGGCGGGTTAAAATCGAGATTTCGAGTTCGTTTATGCGGACGTAGTCTTTAGAATTCCTTTATACAACCGTTATCGCGGTATTTGGGAGATAATGATAAACATAATATACGTATTATTACGTTCGGAACAATGATTAATAATGACGAAGTTGTTTTTTCCTTAAACGCCAACAGTTCGCCGATCTTTTGTGCTCGGAGGACACGTCTCACTAGCGTTTCTATGTCAGAGCCAGCCCGAGACTACGCTAGTTTACACGTTTAATTTTCGCCGTTTTAACGTTTCGCGCGTATTCCAATTCGTACGTTTATATTGTCCGGACGATCGTTTCGACGTCGATTTGGGCGCTCGAAAATTGTACGCGTCGTTGTTTTCGATATCGTCGACCGTCAGTTTTATAAACTCGCGTCGAATCAAAAAAAAATCCGACGGATTATCCGTAAACTATATCGCGAATCGCTGGTTTTTGCGGCACGCGTACTGTAACGTACGGTTTGCGTACCGCCGTACGTAATCGCGCGTGTAACTTATAGGCGCCTAAATCGTTTTAGACGGAGCGCCGAACGCGTATACATTTACTCGGCGTTAAACGATTCGCGTAAAATATTAACCAACTTTTGGCCGTGCACTTTATTGTTCCGAATAAACGAATCGGTTTCTGACACTGTATTCGCTTTCGCGTTACGCGCGCGAATTGCCGTTTTCCCGAACATGTACGTACGGCGAATACGCGCGTCTAGGACCGGGCGATCGGCACATTATCAATTCGAAGCGTGGTAAACTATCGCGCATATTTCGGCCTGTACGTAATTAATACAGTTCAACACGAGCGCCGTAATTGTGTCGTCGGTGGATTATTTTCGCGACGAATTGGCGAAACGTTTCGTATTTCGATTGTTCAAAAACGGTACGCGTATTATCGGTAAACGAAGATCGGTCCGACAAAAAAATAACGTTCGACGTTCGGATCGTTATGGTTTTTGTTTTTTACATCGTGTCGTAAAAAAAAAAAACCGTTTTAAAAGTTTACGCACTTTTTTCCGCGCGCCCCTCCCCCCCAAAATGGAAAAACGATTTTCCAATAAACGTTCTCAATTTTACGTTTTGGATAGGCGAATTAAAAATATTTCGAGTTGTTTTTCGATCGTTCTTACGCGGCCGATATTCGACAATTTTGACGACAGATTCGTAAACGTGCAGCTAATTCCAAAAAAAAAAAACTTCGCGACCGCGAATTAAATCGCGTGTTTTACACCGTCCCGAAATAATTATCGTAGACTTATCGGTTTAATTACGATTTTTGCTGTACTCGGCCGATATTTTTCAAAATTGGGCGCCGCCGACGCTGATGTACCCGTCGGTCAACACGACCAAACCGTACACGCGGTGGACGGTCCCGGGATGACTAAGCCCGCGCGGTACACCTGTTATATTAGCGCTCGTAACAACAATAATAATCGCGTGCACCGTCGCGTATGTACAAATCGTTTTTTGTCGTCGGCGCGTGGTGTGGGGAGGACCGATATAATAGGCGGTGGACCGCACGGACCGGCCGCAGAGTCGTGACACGAGCCTCGTACTCGGGATCGCCGTTTCGCTCGTTGTGCTGTGGTCGAGTCTCGCCGAAAGCGGTCGCCGCCGGTGTTTCGTTTTGTTCGCGACGGAAATTAGCACGCGCTCGTGATTTCTTTCCTCGTCGTCGGCGCCCGCGTTCCGTATTCGTTTTCGCTTTGACCGCCCGAGCTGATTTTCGAAATTCGGAGCAAACGCCTGCCGCGACCACTGGCCCGCACAGATTTTCGCGAAAATTCCGCGCCCGACCGTCGTCTAGAAGTTCGCGGAAACCTCGTCGTCTCGTACTCGCGGTTTGAAAGTCACCCGCTCTCGACGCCATGACGATTGGCGATTCACGCGCCACGTTGAGCGCGGTACTTTTAGTCTGCACGATGGGCTACGCCGTTGGAGTGCAAACGGACGCCCAAGCGATGGTCAGTGTAATTATAAATAAAATAATTATCCGAGTCTGTAATTATATATCGAATAATAACGTTTGTTATTACGTTCGCCGATGTTCGCCTTTTTTCGTCGACTATCGTATTCACTATATTATAGTAACGGTATCCTCGTTTCACGTACATATCCTATAAATATATATATATATATATACGTAGTTTGTTTTTTTAACATTTATACGTACGTAAATTGTGCGACGATTTGGCGAAAAATGAGTATTCGTTTTAACGTTCTTATATAATAATAGAAAACTATTTCGTAGATTTCGGTATTTTGTATAATACTACGGTCGGCAATATCGACAACGACAGTTTTTGGTCGGTACTATTATTCATTATTCGTCCGGACGAGTGTGTTTTAGTTTTGAAAAAATTATCCGATAATTGGGATTTTAAACCGCTATCAACATTTGTATCCGTATAATAAATCGCCCACGATTCAAAACCTGACATGTATATATATATATATATAGTGCGCGTGTGTGGTTTGCAGATGTATTTGTCTCAATTCGGTTACTTGAGCCCCTCGATGAAAAATCCAAATTCGGGTCATATCATGTCCGAGGAAACAATGGCCAAAGCGCTGATGGAATTCCAGTCGTTCGCCGGTCTGAATCTGACAGGTAAGCGCGTCATCGTTCCACCTGACTCATCCGAACCGTCGTTAAAGAATTCGCGCAAAATGTCAGTGAACCCGAAACGCCGGTGTATTTACATTGCGAAACTATATATATATACATCGTGACGCGTATAATTATTATTCGAGCCGGTTTTCTCAGTTTTTTTTTTCCGTTTCGATATTTTCATCGTACCCGATATTATAATTATTATTCGCGCGCGCGCCATATAATACGAATTAACGTTATTTGTCGAACGAGAACGATCGTGTACACGTCGCGGAGATCGTTCAATGATTCACGCCGCGACGACGACGACCCAAGGGCGCGGAGATTAACGACCTTCCTTAACGCGACACTGTCACGGTTATATTATTATTCCATACTAGTTGTACACGGGTTTTTTCCCCAAATAGACGTTCCTACGGTATTTATTATTATCGACGGAAATGTACGAGACCGTTTTTTATTTTCCCGTAAACCTTGAAACACAAATTCTCGGTCAAATCGTAACGTGTTCGACAGGTTTTTACGCGTAACGTGTACGCCGCGTACATATATTCCCGCGTAATTTCCATACCGCTTCGTGCACCATTATTCGACGCTTTTGAGTCACGGAATTTGTCCGATACAAATTTCCGTATGAGTCATTTACGTAGGATATTTACGTTCGGGTATTTTCACCGCGCGTCGAGGAATAACCGCGTTTTCGGGAAACCGTTCGACCCGTGTTTCGACAGTAATCGCGGCGGCCGAAAATATTGCCGTGATTGACTTCCAACGCGAATTCCGTGCTCGACCGTATCGAAACGCGTTCGAAAATCGTACCGAAAATCCGAAATTGCGCAACGAACGGGTACAAAAGTGGGTTACGCGTACGCGAAGTAATCGGTCGAAAACGTTCGCTATCGTACGTAATCGAGTAACGATAGATTTTCGAAATACTACTACGGTAAACGCGGACGGTTAGGTTCGTTACATTTGTTTACGGAAAACGATCCGGTTATTTATCAACGCGTTTTTACTATTTAATAAATGCACGCGATATTCTTATTTTGTTTTCCGTTTTTATTACGTACGCGATAATTTTTTCGTTAGTCCGGCATCCGTAATTAGCGCCGGATTTGTCCGTTCGTCGTTGATATCGATTACGATTGCACTTTTTGCCCAAAAACTAGCGCCGAGTAATCTTTGGGCTTTTTAGTTCGCTAATGTTTAGCGCGTGATTTCCGCGCATATTTAACACGTCTTTAGGAGCGTCGAATTCGCAGTTTCGATAATAAATAATAAGAACGGAATACGTCCGGTTAAACCGACCGGTAAAACTAAACGATCGATTTTCAAAATTACGAACTTTCGGTTAAATTTATTTTCCGTTAATACGCGTACGTTCGGAATTTCGACGGTTTACGATTTACGTTGGTTTATTATTATTTGGAAATTCGAAAATAAGATCTTTAATGCACAAGTCACGCGGAACGTTACGAACGTGTTTTTTAAAAATATCTACCGGAATATATTTTATTGTACGCCCGTCGAACGAAATAAATAAATAAACGTATATAATCGCCCGACGCGGAAGATGTGTGTGATCCGTATTATAATGGCGTGGCGCGATATTTGCGCGACACGCTCGAGGAATGTTTATAACGAAATATTTCGACGATTGTTCCACGGTAGCGACGGCGCCCGGGAAAATATTTAATAATTACGCGTCAGCGATTTTTCGAGTCGCGAAAACCGACGACAAACGTACGATATTTATCTTATTTACGGCCGACAATAGACGGAGCAAAAAACGGCGAGACGTGCGCGCGTATGCGCAGCACTGTCCGATTGTGGACCGTAACCGTATTGCTACAATAGTCGTCAATACGAAAAACACACGCGCATCGACGCCGCGCGCATTTTCCACGCGATCGCGGCAACGTCCGTTAATTACGGTTTTTTTCGTTTTTCGAAGGTCACTTGGATGACGAGACGCTTCACTTTATGAGCATGCCTAGATGCGGCGTTCGAGACAAAGTCGGATTCGCCACTGATTCCCGGTCAAGAAGATACGCGTTACAAGGTAAATACATATTTAATTCGTTAACGAAGACATAAATCGCGTAATTATCGTATTATTTGCGCGCGCAACGTTTAACGAAAAACGTACCGTAGTTTACGTAACCTCGACGATTTCAACGTTTTCTCGGCCGCGTCAGAGGCTCGCGCGTGCGCGTTTTAAACACGAGTATTCGTTCAACGTAATCGAGAACCCGTACCGCGAACGAAATAAATAATACGAGCGACCAAGTTCGTTTTGTCCTTAAGAATAATAAACGAATTTCGGTCGAACGAACGGCGGGGTGGTCGTCGATTCGGCGCGCAGACGTGGTATTCCCGGGGAACGAAATATGATAAATGACGCGGGCCGGTTCGTTTGCCGAGTCGAGGAAAAAAAAAACCTATAAAGGAAACGACCGGCTAGACGCGCCCCGGATCGTCATATACGCGTAGAGGGAAAAATCGAAATTCGAATTACGCGTCGAGCGTAGCCGGTATATTGTTCGACGGGAAACGAATAATAAAACACGGTTTTCCCGAGAGCGCGCGCTTTTCGTATTCGGCCCGTCTGTGTTGTTGGCCCGGCGTTTTTGTCGATTGCGCCGTTTACCGGCCATTTTGCAACAGGTATTCTGTACGGGTTTCGTACGTTCGTTATTTTCGCGCGAAACACTCGATCGGAAATAATGCGTTTCGATGACATCATACGCTCGTACGCGTAGGTACATAAAAATTTCCGCACATTTCTACGATAGAAACAAATAAATAAACGAATTGTACTTAGTCATAGGCCGTAAAAAAAAAAAATAATAGTAATTTTTATCGACGGTAAGAAAGAACCTTTACACACACATATACATCGGAGCGAGTACATTTTAACGTGCGGAGCGACCAATTTTACCGGTTCACGGAATAAAACGCGTGCGCGTTAAATCTCTTTTATGATATTTTGTCAAGTTCAATGCGACTAATTTTCCACTTGTCTTGTCGGCCCTGGACAAAAAAAAAACGTTGCATGTATAAAATATATTAGATATTACGAGGAGACAACGCAATATCGCTTTTTTCATACGTACATATATACACGTACACACATATATCAATATATACGTAAGCAGTCCCTAAAAATATCTGGTGCGTACTGGCGTTATTCAACGTTTTATGGGTCACATTTTATCGTATATTTTTTTATATTATATATACATATTAGAAAATTCTTATATAACATCTGCGGCACGGTCCAATATAACGATTCCGGGCAGTTTTAAGTGCGCAGAGTTGTTCGATCGAACGACAAAACGGAATTCGAATAAAATTACGCGTCTCTTTAATTCTCAATTTTCAACTCGCGTAAGTGTACCGAAAAGAAAGCTTTTTTTCAAATAACGTCCCATTCACGGATTATTATATATTTTGAAAATAAAGCGACGCTTATTTATTTACTCGACCATCGTAATTAGTGACGTAACGAATCGTGTGCTTAGACCACGAACGTTTTTCAACAAAAACGAACACCACACAAAAATCCGTCGAAAAAAAACCGAATTTCGATTATCGTTGAAAAATCGCCCGTAAAAAATAAAAAACAAAAAAAAACCAACGTCGTTTTGATTCGTCGACATTTCGTTCGATTTTCGAAAGAAAAACCTTACTTACAATGCCATTAGATATACACTCTCTGTATGGTATAAATACCCGCGCGAATGTATGTGTGACACACGACTCTGAATAATTAGAGAAGATTAATCGATTAGGTTGCAAGAGAACATGCATAATTATTACGCGCTCGGCTTATGTATACATAACCAACAATTTTCGCTTGACAAATCCATTTTCTCGTTCCCTTGATCC
Organism: Geopemphigus sp. TES_GeoC_2020; assembly: GCA_025469175.1. NCBI lineage: Eukaryota > Metazoa > Arthropoda > Insecta > Hemiptera > Aphididae > Geopemphigus > Geopemphigus sp. TES_GeoC_2020. The sequence continues at coordinate 8,850 of JAIPRN010001435.1, forward strand.
TACCGATGTTTCTCGGCGGCGTTGTACGTTCATTTATATTATAATATAACACGTATGTTTACGCGCGCGTGATATTTTTAAAATACACGGCGCGCACAAGGGAAGAGCGCTGGAGGAAAATTTCCGCCTCCTGTTAAAACGATAAAACGTTTATTAAGTAACGAAATGAAAAACGCATTTTCCGAAGTACGGAAATGAGCGGTGTCTATTATTGACGATTTCCGGTTGAATAATTTGTAATTTCCATTCGTATCGTAAATATTTTTTAGCCAAACGCGTATACTGTTCGGCAAAATTATTCGGTCGATAATCGAATCGACTTTGTTTAACGGGGGCGTATTTTATAAAATCAACCAGTAGTCGGGAAAACGTACGATTTTGACGAACTCCCTAGTTCCGTTTGTAGTTTTTAAAGTAATCGATAATTCTTAATAATTATTAAACGTTTAACGAAATAATTTCAACCTGAAAGTAAAATGTTAAATGCGTTTCACGTGTACACTTCCGAGTACATTTATCGGCAATTATTAACTTTTGCCAATTAGAATTGAAAAATACGTACGTATATAAATTTTAATTTTTCAAAATAGCCGTATTTATATAAGCGTACCTATGGTTATAATAATAAAAATAATAATATTTGTTATTGTAATCAACTCCTGTGTGTGTGTGTGAAAAGCAGTTTGTATAACTATAGCAGATCTGTCAAATTTTTCATGGAAATTCGTTTCATTCCAACTCGTACAAGCGTAAAAATGTTTATTATTATTTGAACGATTTTTTTTATATTTTATTCTTTTTACATCGACCGATACATTAAAAAATCAAAATTCAATTGGTCACGGCGTTACACGATATTTTCATATTTGTGTATTAAATATATATATATATATACACGTTGCGACGATATAGGAAATAGTAGTATCAATAGATTATGTACGTTTTGTAACAAAATATGTAACGATTATTTTTTTTATTATTTTTCATGTTTCCCGCAAAAAAGGTCCCCGTCGTTTCGAATAAATTTCAATTTTCGACGGAAACGTAACGTAATTGAAACGAAAAATCTTATCTAACGTTATTATATTCGCCAGTTCATTAGCTAATATTTGGATACAAATTCGTCGTTGACTTAGAAAAAAAAATCGATCGTAATTTTGGAAAACGGGTAACGCGTCGATAATACTCAAAAATGAAATGAACCGTTTCGACGGAATATGTAAAACAGTCGACGAATTTTCGTTAACGAAACGTAACTTTTGATAGAAAATTCGACCCCCGTTCGCGCAATGAATTAATTACGTATTTATCGTCCGTTTAACGTGATAGCGAAAAAATCGAAATACGTCGACGTAGCGCTTCAAATTGTAAACCAACGAACAAATTACCAGATATACTAAACAATGTTTTATTACAGACGTACCGTGTGCGTTAAATATTGTGTAACGACGTTTTTATAGTGTTATAAATCGTATTTGTTTTTTCGCAAACGTAAGATATGTTTGATATGTACGAGCCGAGCATAACAAATATTTTATCGATACCTGTCGTCCGTATCATAAAAAAATATAAATAATATTAAAACGTTTTTCACGGTCACCTAATCGTAAACATATTGTGCGCGCAGCGACATATTTTATATACAGTAGCAACGTATAGGCGAACTCGTATAATACATACGCACATATATAGTACGCTACATAGGACGTCTATTATATTATTGTTTCGGGTTTCGGCCAGAGGATACGCGATACAATGTTCGTGTTTGGCCTGACCGGATATTCCGAACATCCGAGTTGCGTATAGCGTAATTTCGCTCGTACGTTTAGAAGGGCAAATTTCAATACCACCGTGGCGCACGTGAGGTAGGTTACTTGCCAATATCAATTGACAACGCCGCACGAATATCAAGGCCGGCCGAGTTAAAAAGTTTAGTTCATTTTTCCGAAACTCGGATAAGTTACTTTTTCTGGCTTAACGTTCGTATAAGCGTGCCGACATTTTAGTCAAACTAGCGGTTATGTAAGTTATATATATATATATATCGAACGCGTAGCGTTTATTGTTTATAATGTTCGGCGGCATACACGTACATAAAGACGTGGGAGGCCTTCCATCGTATTTCGTTAACGTCGATTACAATGTATTAACTTTGTATTTTGTTTCATTTGTTTCAACTCAAATTCTACCTTTTTGCTTAAACAATTACGTAATTAATTCCTTAATTACGATTAAAACATTTACTATTTAGATACATATCTGAATGTATATTTTAAAAAGTATCTAGAAAAGTATTCGAATTCTGTGTAAGGTTGACTAGAAGTTTTATGTTTTATGAAGTTTAACCAGTCGTTATCTTAATCGAGTAACTAATTAATTTAACGAATTATTTTTTACTCAAATAAAACGGATTATTATTAAAAATTACGAAATAAATTTAAAAAATTAAATTTCGTTAAATACGTCGCATTATGCGATCACATTTTTCAACCTTTTTCGCAAGACTGGAAGTTAACGCGAGGCGTTAACGAGTCAAAAATAAAAATTTAGTTAGTTCTAAGTAAGTCACTTAACAAAGCGTATTTTTCGTTAAATTAACGTTCAACTTAAAAAAAAAAATGACTGGTTTTTCAACCTTAACATCGAGTTCTCTATATTAAATTGTTTTTCCAAGGGCTAATACAAATTTTATGTACACGCTTTTAAGCGTTGACAATTTTTGGTTACGTCAGATTCTGAACGAGTACTAGGAAATAACGCACACGCACGTGTTTCATAACGAACATTCTATATATATATATTATCATTTACATTTTATTCACGTGTACTGTATATATAAATGTATTAAGTGTATAACATAATATGTATAAATTTCACAGGTAGCAGGTGGAGGGTGAAAGACCTAACGTATAAAATATCCAAGTATCCTAAACAGTTGGATAAGGCGGAAACGGACGATGAAATCCGAAAAGCATTCAATGTTTGGTCTGACGTTACACCGTTGACGTTCACTCATAAAAAAAGCGGACAAGTAAGATTGGAATAATATTACGATATTAATATTTCATAACATAAATTATTCGATTTTGAATTGGTTGACGAGTTGTTCAAAGGAGATCAATAATTCCGCCGCATAGTTTTCGCGTAACGGCTACAATGTATGTAATAACATTATATTTCGTTAGGCGATTTTACGTTGTCAAAATCGTGCGCGCCGACGCGTTTAATCAAACTGAATTTCTAACGAACAAAATTTTATTCTAAATTATGTTCCGAGAGGGAAAAAAATCGTAATTTAATCCAATTTTCTTCGTTTAACGTTTATTTCAATAAATGCGTTCAATAATATACGATAAATAAGTATTACGTATATATTATGTTCGTTTATTTCGTTTTTTGTTAGCGAATCGCAAAATTTGTTTCGTACAATTTATTCAAACGCAATCCGTTTTCGTACGATTTACATTACTTAGGTACATATCGAAATCAGATTTGAAAAAGGCGAACACGGTGATGGAGATCCATTCGATGGACCGGGCGGTACTCTGGCGCACGCTTTCTTTCCAGTTTATGGCGGCGACGCTCATTTTGATGACTCGGAGAAATGGTCCATTGGTTCATTTAAAGGTAAAATGTTGTAATTTATGAACGTACTTATTTCGGGATTGTGGTATAAAATCTATTCTTATGCTCGGAATATATTTCCTTTGATAAAAGCACGGCTAAGACGAACGTCAGCTAATTATATTAATTAAACCGTCATGTTAGGCCGGCGGTTCGTGTTATTTTTAATTCGAGAGCGATATTACGAAATCGCGTCGAAAATCGATTTCGAGCCGAGTTCAATTTGTCTGGGTAATTTCAAAAAAATGTTCAGGTCCGTCGTAATATTCGACGTTTTTTACTCTGTTTTTTGATAAATATTTCGCAATAACGTCGATACTAGAAACCAAAACATTATCTATTTAGCGTGTCGTATTCCGTATCGCGATTGTTAAAAATATAAATATGTCTTGTCTTTCGTATTGCAGGCACCAACTTGTTCCAAGTAGCCGCTCACGAATTTGGCCACTCGTTGGGTTTGTCTCACTCAGACGTCCGTTCAGCGTTAATGGCGCCGTTTTACCGAGGTTACGATCCGGCGTTCAACTTGGACAGCGACGATGTCGAAGCCATTCAGGTTCGGATATATAATCGGTAGTGTGAATTTCCAAGCGACGCACATCGTTCGAATTAATCGTTTAGGAAACGCGTTTTAAAATTCGAACTATCGGCTAGAATTAAGTCGTACATTTTGTCTTGATTCGTACCCTTTTAATTCGTTCGACAAAAATGAAAAAAATTACGAGCGAAATAACGTCGACTTTGATGAGGTACCGGACGTTTTTAAAGTGAATTTTCAAATTTGAACCTTTTCAACGTTGGAATAACGGTTTAGAATCTCGTATAATACGACAAAAATTTGAACGGACTAAGTATATATGAGGGGCTCGCCGCCGATTACTGCCTCGACGATATATTTGAAATCAACTTTCGGTACCACCACTGTCACGAATGGTTAGTTCACGCGGAACGAACACAGGACCGTTGTTTTGTTTGTTCGGGCCGAACACCAATATTGTCGGCGTGCCTAAACCGTCAGCCGAACGTTGAGTGGTGGATAGTAGTATGGTGTAGCGTTAATTCGGCGTCGTGGCGTTCCGAAATTTTTATACGATTTGTTTTTAACCGTTGATTAACATTTGGTACGGGCGCAGCGAAATGGCCACGAAGTGGCGCTGTAAAATGATAATCAAACGCATACGAGAGTATAAAGCGCGTGGGTGTGGAACTTCAAATTTGCTGCGCGTTGAAATTAACACGGGCTTTAATCTACGTGCAGAGATACATTTTTTAACGACAGTTGTCGAGGAATTTGACAATCCAGGGGCGACAAATGAACAAAAAAAAAAAACGAAAAATCATCGCGACAGTCCGAATTTGACGTTACTTGACACGATCGGTTGGCGGTTAAGACACGCCAAATACGGTACATCCTAATGTTGGAAGGGTAGTTACTCGGCTCGGCAATCCGAGACGGTTTCAGTTCACTCGCTCGCTCGGTACATTCCGTTCCGAGCGTAACTGTACTTTGTGGTTTGGATTGGTCAAGTATTCGGCCGGGTGTTCCGTTTTATTAACAACTAGCCCGAACGGCTGTTTCGCGCGAAACGTTTTCGAAAAATACGAATTTAATTTTACGCGTCCTTCTCAGGCGTTGTACGGCGCGAGCGAAGGATCGGACAGTGATGACGACAGCAACGGGCAGGGTTCCGGGAAGAAGACGACCACGCAAGAACCGCCGGGCACGGAGGGAAGCGACGCCGAACTGTGCACGGACACCAAATTGGACGCGGCGTTCAATTCGGCCGACGGCGAGTCTTTCGTTTTCAAAGGTACGTTCCTCTCCCTCCCCTTCTATCGACGATTTTACTAAATATTCAGACGCTACGCGATTACGCGCGTTTCCGCTGTTTTTCGGCAAATATTTTTCTTATCGTTCCACGCGATATTCTCTCACGATTCTTACGCGCGTATGACGTCATTTTACGTAATACTATACTTTGTCGTCTCGTTTCCGTATCGATTTCGCGGTTCCTATTTATCGGAAATAAGCGAAAAGTTCGCGAGCTGTTAAAAGGTTCGGGGGATAAAACCGTTTCAATAACGGACAAACGATCAAATCCATTAAGATAGACTTTTCGAATACTCGCGAAACTTTAATTTCATTATCGAATATTGGGTCTTGTATATCTCGAATATCGAGATTTGTCGTCTCCGCGACCATATTTTCGGGAATGCCGTTCGTATTCATATACGCGTGTACGCGCACGTAAGACACTTAAGTAAAATCTTTCCGAACCTAAACTAACTCAGATTTTTAAATCGTTTTTATATATTTTTGTCGCTTCCTAGCGAAAGTTCAAAAATGTGGTTAATAAAATTACGCGAAAAATCCAAACGACTAAAAATAACAAATCGACTTGTTCTCTGAATTGGTAAATAAATCCAAACTATAACTGTTATTATTGAAAGGTCTTGCCCGAGGAGTTGTATAAAAGAAGTAATGCGGAGGAATAAAAATAACCGGAAAAATTAATATAGGAAAACAATAACGAGGAAATATTGCGTGGGAACGTAATATATATATATATATGTACACAATGTGTTCGATCCACCTCTAGCCTAGGGCTTATTGTAACTGATATTAACTTTGGTATAATCAGTAGCTTATCCAGGAGTAGGTTAGGGTCTTTACCCTTCATTTCTCCTAGGAATTTCTTCAACCACGGGTTCTTAACATTTTCAAACATAATGCGAGTTCCCGATAAATCTGTACGGTAGTATAGAATAGAATAATCTTTTTACGAAAATGCTCGGTATTGTGTCTGCATAATATTAAAACGTGACGTCGGATAGAAACTCTATTACTTTTTACATTAGTTTCGAATTTTTAATTACGACAAAAACCGTATTCGGAAAGACTGGGCATGTGAAACGTTTTGATAGTGTTTTGCGGTTTTTCGGCGGTACTTTTAAGGATAATAAATTAAAAAACGGGTTTTTCATAATACCTCGTGTGCTACTCGAAAATGGCTGCGTGCGACTACAAATTGCATCGTTGATTCTAAACGGAAACGAATCCGTTGGCTACGCAATACCTTTAATTAAAGAACTACCCACGCTAGGGTGGGATGACTGCCTCCCCTTCGTCTCATCTAAGGACACCCTAGATGTCGTCACCGGTATTGGTACTCGACGTTACGATATTTACCGGTTCCGATTT
>JAIPRN010001435.1:15775-46262 GCA_025469175.1 Geopemphigus sp. TES_GeoC_2020
GGTAGTATAGAATAGAATAATCTTTTTACGAAAATGCTCGGTATTGTGTCTGCATAATATTAAAACGTGACGTCGGATAGAAACTCTATTACTTTTTACCTTCGTTTCGAATTTTTAATTACGACAAAAACCGTATTCGGAAAGACTGGGCATGTGAAACGTTTTGATAGTGTTTTGCGGTTTTTCGGAGGTACTTTTAAGGATAATAAATTAAAAAACGGTTTTTTCATAATACCTCGTGTGCTACTCGATAATGGCTGCGTGCGACTACAAATTGCATCGTTGATTCTAAACGGAAACGCAATACCTTTAATTAAAGAACTACCCACGCTGGGGTGGGATGACTGCCTCCCCTTCGTCTCATCTAAGGACACCCTAGATGTCGTCACCGGTATTGGTACTCGACGTTACGATATTTACCGGTTCCGATTTCCCGTGAATTTATTTTCTCTTCATATTTTTCGTAAAATATACTTTCCCGATTTATTCTATCTCGTAGATTGCGTTTCTTCGTTGTTATTGTCGCGCGATAAAATCATTTTCAACAAAATATTCTCCCGAATATCACGCGGTTCCGGACGAATATATTCCTGACCGTGTCGTTACAAGATACGTCGCGCGGAATTTTCGCACAATAGTCGACCGACTAAACAATAAATGTTTATTTTTTTATCCGCAGGCGATTATTACTGGAAATTGACCAACGACGGTCTGGCCCAAGGGTTCCCAAAGCCCATCGCGGGCACGTGGTCCGGCCTACCCGGCAACATAGACGCCGCGTTCACGTACAAGACCGGTAAGACGTACTTCTTTAAGGGCCCGAAGTACTGGAAGTACACGGGCACGACCATGGACGACGGGTACCCGAAGGACATTGCCGAAGGATTTGCCGGTATCCCGGACAACGTGGACGCGGCACTCGTCTGGAGTGGTAACGGGAAGATTTACTTCTTCAAAGGTTGGTCTGTTGAATATCTCGTATCTTTATGGTCGTCCGCGTTACAATTTGACGTTATCGCGTATTATTATTATTATTACAAAGTCCATTTTTTGAGCAACGGCGTAGCCAGAATTTCTAAAAAAAGGGGCGATTAAAAACTTGGAAAAGTCAACGTAGGCCATATTTAATAAGACTTAAGGTGTTTATGGAAAAAAAAAGATTTTAGTGGAAGACTACAATAAATACGACTCTCTGGTAAATCCCGATTATTTGTACCAACATTCTATTCGAATTCCGTTTTTTTTTTTTTTTGAGAGAGGATTAAAAATTTAAAATAACCGTCTTTTTTCGTTTGACCGCCAAGGCACGTATAAAACTCGACGTTCATTAAACGACGGAAACGAACAAATACGACTCGGATACTGTACGTTAGATTCGTAAGTACTCGATCGGCGAACGCGTTATAGTTTGAAAAACGAACATGGCCAATTTTTAAAGGAGGGCCTCGCGGCACCTGACTACGTCATTGTACTAACACGAACGATTTGACCGAATGACGACGGTACATATTACGCCACACCGCTAATAACTATTTGTTTAATACGTTTTACACGCGCTTCGCAAATTCGTACTCGATAGCTCACTACGTAAACAAAGCGACGACGACCGAGCCGTTTTTTGTTCGAAATTCGATTATTGACATTTCTTCCGTGACGGTGGCGGTAAGTAGTCGAACTTTACGCTTGACGGATTTACTACACCAAATACAAACAGCGCTAGCACAAACATACATACTTACATACACACGTACTCATTCACGTATCTGCGGTAGTTATTTCGTTTGTGCGCTGAATATAATACACGCGCCATACAATATTATGTTTTGTAACAGACACGCGTTCTTGTTATATACTTGTTTTCCATTACGCCGGGCAAGATCACAACGATTTTTTAATAAATGTTAAAGACAACGCTGTAGAAATAATGTTCGCGATATTCGAAAACAATAATAACCGACCGCCGGCTTTATAAATTGAAAACGCGAAAAAAATTCAAATTTTATTGTTTAAGCGCGATTCGGATTTCGGTTGTGTTATTTTTATCTATATTGATTATTAATTTGTATTTAAGAAATTTACAACAAACGAATTTATTAGTCTGTAAACACACGACAATTTGATAACTTCGCTACTGTCGTTTTTTTTAAATTATTAATATTTATTTTTACTGTTTTGGGCCTTTACTTAAATTTTAGTTCGTTCACGTTAAAAATATAATACGCGTGTATACAATAAAATCTCCGGAACCCTTTACGTAAGAGTTTACCGGCCGACATTTAACCTTTACATCTGTCACCGATCATTCGAACGAACGAGTTTTGATACTAAGTTGGGGGAATGCTGTGATTTAACCATTTTATATATACGAATAAGACGCCGTAACTCGTTAACGTATTAATCTTTGGGAATTGTTTGTTTTAACCGTCCTAAATTAGTTTTAATTGTCACTGTACGAAATGTAAATCGACGTTTTACTTTTCGTTCCGAACTTAAATATTTTTAAAAATTAATTAAATAATTAAACGAAAACGTTAGATCGTTATTTTTTTATTATATTCGAACGTACGTTGTTTTCTAGAAAATACGTCGATTTCGAAAAACAAAAACGAATCACGTTACTTACGCCGAGAGTGTTTTTTCCACGTCTGATTATGTTTACATTCTAGGAACGAAATTCTGGAAATTCGACCCGACTCAAAAGCCTCCCGTGAAGAGCACGTACCCGAAACCGATCAGCAACTGGGACGGCATACCGGATAACATAGACGCGGCTCTACATTACACCAACGGGTTTACGTATTTTTTCAAAGACGAGAATTACTACAGGTTCAACGACAGGACGTTTGCGGTCAGTATAGAATCACGACGACGATAATAAATAACGTTAGTTGTCGTAAAAAAAGGGCCGACCGCTCCCGCGTACACGAAGTATTATTATTATTATACTGTGCGAGATGTGGGGCGTTTCCATTTTTCGTCAAAACAAAAAGCGTTTTTCCTCATATAACTTTTACGAATCGCCGAACAGCGAATTATTACTCATAATATAGTATTCGGCGAATACGACGTTTTGACAAATCAAACCTAAGCAGTATGTCGTGAACGTTCGAAATACAAGTCGCGATTCTCGTTGAGTACATTTTTTAGACCTCGTAATCTACGTGTACGCGAGAAACGATTAATTTTTCAAAGTAATAATTTTTCGATTACTACCGTGTCTTTTTATTAACCCGTTTCGATCGTATTCTGATCTGACGTATATATATATATTTTCATCGTAACACGCGTTCTACCGAAGCACCGTGTCAATTCGTCTTGTAATACGTAAGCGAAATTTCGTTTCAAAATTTATCACCGCTGTAATATTACCGAGGCATTTTTGTAAAATCGCGCGATATCGACGACAATCGAAATCGAAATGAACACAATGGCGGCAACTAAGTACGACGCACAATAGAATCGTGAGAGGCCTTTGGCTTAAAATTTCTCCGTATTGTTCAACCGAACGGCATATTATTTCGGGATAGACGCTTGACGTACTCCGGGCCGTACAATAATTAACGAAATCGATAATTTTTGTATTCTTAAAAGATCTTCGGAGAAAACGAAATATTACGTCGATCGGGATACCGGGAATAATACGACGGGACGCGTCTGTTCCAACGGGCGAAACTTCGACGAACTCGCGGTAACGGCGTTCCTTCCGTTTTCATGTTCACAGGTCGACACCGCGGATCCACCTTTTCCCAGGAATGCGGGCTACTGGTGGTTCGGTTGCAGGGCTGAGAATAAGGGACATCATCAGGGAATGACTCCCGCGTCTAGTTCGCTGAATCCGACGAGGACGGACGTGCGACGGGACCATAAGAACAATCAAAACGTGGACGTCGGAGATTTAATAATGGACGCAGGTTAGATTTACGTTACGTACTAGAAACGCGCACGTGTATATAATATATTTACGTTTACGAACTGATGATTCGCGTTCGATTCGTGCACGGGATGTTTGTTACGAGAGTGTTCGGAATAAAGGGTTTGAAAACCCTTATTCGTTTCGACGTATTTGTAAAAATCTCAATTTCGGAGGTTAACGTTTTCTAATTTCGTTTGAACACTCGACGTGTATACAAACGTGCACGAACGACACGACGAACACAGACGACGATCGTATAAGCGGTCAACGCAATCACGTTGAATCAATTAAAAATCGCACTTGTATGAAATTAAATTGCACGTTTGGGGCCGCACGGCGGAGTAGTATTTTTCGACGCATGATGACTGGGGAAGAAAAACTGTACCATTCGCATATTCATTTTACACGAAAAATAGCCGAATAGGAAACGAATACGTTTTACGTCAAAACGAAACTAGGCGCGTAGTTTGATTTCGCGTATGGGTCACATATTTTGGTGGTTTTTCATTTTTACCCTCGGAGTGTATTTATCTATTTTCAACGTGGTGTTGTCGCGCAACGAAATATTATTATCGACTTTTTCGCGTACTTCGCAAATCCGTAACGAACGTCGTAATAAACGTGGCCGATTGTTTTTACCCGAAATGTCGTGTGGAGCGACGTGAAACACTATTTATTTTTTCGAGGGTAAAATGTACAGCCGCGTCAATTTATAGACAACATTATACATTCGCGACGTATTAAGTACCGAATACAAAAAAATTAGAGTTAGCGATTAATTACGCGACGAACGTTTCGTACACGTTTTTGGGGTTTTAAGCCGCACGCGCGTGTTTGCGTGCCGAGCGGTTTTCTTGGCGCCGTATGTTCTCCGACCCAACGTTGCGTAACTCTGTTCGACGGCGCGAACGGACCGTACCGGCTTTTGGAAAACGGCGTGTCAAAAACTACCGTATTTGGGCGCCGTAAATATTACGGACGAGACGCGAACCGACGGCGCGCGACGGTTGGTCGCCATCAATTTATCGGCGTGTGTGCCATTACCTTAAATTTCCGCGTACACTTTGGTGTCAGTTGTCTTGTTTTTGGTGCGCGGTCGTTGTAATCGTAGTTTCGCTTCAATAATCGCGTATTCGCTGTATATTACGCTATCGTTTAACGCGTAGAAGCATGTGGTCGTAGTATTTAGCGGATCGCGAGTTACGACGCGCGGTGCTGCGGTCCTGCGCGAAATGTTGCTACACGCGCGCCCGGTGCATACGCCAGCGCGTCACCGACGAGACGTTTGCGACTACATGTACCCGTAGTAACCGGCGCGTGGCGGCGTTTCGCCGTAATCGGAGCGGTTAATAATAACGATACAATAAGCAACGGTAAACCCGCGAAAGCAATTTAAAGGAACGGCGCCGTCGTTTTTATCGCGCGGCACGTTCGATTTATTAGCGCGGCACCGATTTTATTGTTCGTTTACGTTATGTACGTAAGCGTTGCGCACGGCCAATGGTTTCTCGATAACGGCACGCGCTTCACTTTTTCCCGCGTTATGTTATCCCGTTGTGATACGAAAAAAAAAAAAAAGTTCACCTATCACGAACGTACATCGTGGCGGTGACATAATATAGCTTCGTAAACGAGCCGGTGTGGTGCTGGACGCGACGTATATATACCGTTCGCGCGGTGGATGTTTTATCGATACGATGACGGTTAGAGCGTCTACACCCCTAAAACACACACAACACACACACACACACACACATTAAAAAATATAATAATAAAACAAAAACGAACGAAAAGAAGTTCGACCGACGCATTTTTAAACGCCGACGTATTCGGATATTGTGTTGACAGAAGAACAAAGAGGAGGAGGCGGCCGCTACGTTTCGCGAACGTGACTCGGTGCGGAGAGCGCATCGATTTGTTGGAATTTTCGTTAGTCGAACGCGCCGTCTCGAACACGGTGTACACGCACGTCGTCTACGTATACTTTTATATAAAATATATACAAGTATACGTATACCGCGATGTGTTGTGCCAAAGTACGACTGGACCTGTCCGGGAGTTTATCCGACCGACTGCGATGTGCCGGGACTCGTCGTTTTTACATTTCGTCGGCGTTTATTTAATATTATTTGTGTATGGAACGGCGGAAAAATGATAAAGGAACCGTTAAAAGAAAAGTGGCGACCTTCCGAAATGATGGCGAGATATCGTGTATTGCGCCGTCGGTATTTATTCCGGACTTCGAATATGTACACGCGAGTTCAGCGTCGGGTCAACTTTCTTAAGAGACTGAATTTTACACGTCGTTATTTTATGTACCTACGTATTATTTAAGCGGACGTCATTACGTTTAGTGGGTTTTTATTTTTTCGTTCGTAGTTTACGACGCGCGTTTTTTATTATTATATTACGTTTCGTTCGAATTTCATACGGTTACATTCGTCGTTTCTACTTTAGATACCTACATTTTGTACTATATTATTGTAATGTTGCGCGCGTGTTTCGATAACAATACCGCGGGGTACACGACAGTGCGTGCGTGTGTACGTTATTATTGTATATTCTATTATTCGGTACACTGTACGGTTTTAAGCGAAACGCGAATTATTGTTTTGGAAATAAAGACACTGTAACCGATTCGTGTGTGTTTTATTGTAGGGAAAAAAATACGGTATTTCGTTGACGCGTTTCCGGTCGCGTATACGCCGACGGTGTAAAAAACAGTCTCCGTCCGTTACGTGGTCGCGTCGCGTTGCGTAACATGTTCGAACGCAATCCCTGCGTCGAATATTTACCTACGGTTATTGCAACGCTCTAGGTGGCCCGGGGGAAAAATTGACCGGCTCGCGCGCAACGTTCACGGGGCCGCGTTCCCAATCCGAAACGGCGTATTCCCCGCCCCGTATTACCGTCGATTTTAGTAAAAACGCGGCGCGCCTCCATAGGATCGATCAATACGTTCGTATGATCGAATTCGGCAGTGGTTCGGCGGTTCTTTGCGGAGGAATAGATTCTTTTTTGTGTTTTTAAGTAACAATACGAAAATTAATTCGAAAAACGCAATTTGTGGCGCTAAAAAATAAGCCTCCGCCCGAAACGAAAAAACAACGCAATACGAAAGCGAGATAAACGCGTCGGGATAAACTGTGTGACAACGGCGGCGGCGGGAAAGGATTCGAAGAACCGACGAAGACGAAGTTTAGCCGATTATACGTGTGAAGAGCCCTTAAAAAAATTGACGAAATTACCAACTATTATTCTTTTCCGAATTATTATGTTATTATATATCGAACGAAATTACCGAGTTTTAGTTTCATGTAGCGATATGATATTTGATAAATCGTATATATTGCGTCGTACACGAAACGTACGATTTGGTTATTAAACGATAGTAATATTTATAATAATTTCCGGGAGTTAAAACCGAATCAAGGTATTTGGGTTTTTTGGATTACGATTTCGATAATCGGTTCGATTTAACGCTCTAATAATTGATTTTATACGTATTACGGTTCCGATTTCGAATGTTAATACCGACGTCGATGTTTCCGACTTCGGCTATCGGTTTTCCGAAATTAACGTTTCCATTTGGCCTACCGACGTTTATTTATTTCGGAAGCCGGTTCGACCGGTGTTTATATTTTATTATATTATTATATAATTATTATATTGGAAATGTGTTACGGACCGCCGATAATATTCGTTTTACGTCGACAAACGACGATGATATTGCGTCAACGTAGTTGTAAAAGTCCTATTAATTTCGTTCGACAGTTCCGGTACTCGTGCGTTAAAACTCGTATTTGTACGGAAAATACGTCAATTAACGTACGGTATTATCGACGGGAAATCAATACAATACATAATTGCGTTACGTATAATTGCGGCCGTACCGCGAAAGTATTATTTATTATTATCGCGGTACGAAGTAGGCGCACGTCGGTACGTTTTATTTTTACAAATTTGTCTACGGCCGTTTTTTACGGGTGCGCGTTTGATCTATCGAAGTTACCGCGGCCATATTCCACTTGACGCCCTAATGCCGTTCATAACGTTTGATACGACTTGGGATTCGTTTTAAGCCGCGTCGTATATAATATATTTCTGTCAACGAAACTCACGCCATTCCGCGCGTCCATTCCTCGTGGGAGCTCGTACGCGTATTATCCCGAGGGTAGAACAATTTTCGCGTAATTTGTACCGTTCTCGAAAAATGCGCGTACGGTTGTATAGGCTTTTTGTTTACCGGAATTATAATATTATCGTTCGAAATATATATTCGTCGGTTTTAAACGCGCGAACCGCGTAATTCAATCATATTGTCTCTACTCGAAGTCGTTAAATCGAAACGATTTTGTCCGGTGTTTGATGTTATCCTCCGTGGTGCGTACACGGTCTCCGTCGGTCCGACACAATGTAACCGGTATCTGATTAGGTTAGGTGGTACCGACGACGAAAAATAATTAATAGAAAACGAACTGTTTAACGCGTTTGATATTTAAGTTCGTCGTTTCACGAAACGCGAGTTTAGCGGATGTAAACGCGGATCGACGTTGAAATTGTCTAAAAACGCGAAATCCTACATCGATGGCGGTATATACGCGTAAAACGACGCGAAAAAAAAAATGTACCGAATCGAACGTTTCAAAATAGAAACATGGATTACGATCGGGCTTTCGAACGGGTTTGGTCCACTAGGTGGCGCGCTTCTCAGCACCGCGAGATAACGCGGGTTTTCCAAACAGTCCCAATCAATAAGGTCAAGTGCCTTATTAAGGGATACCATTCGATAGTGGTACACCGACAAGTGTCCCCCGGTAAAATAATTCAAGTGACTGTCAACGTTCCTCTTATACCGTGCCGGTACAAAAGAGATCGTTATATATATATATATTGTAGTAACTCGGCGCGATGGTTTATCGGCGAAAAATGCGAAAATTGTACTTTTTTCTTTTTAAGGTGACTCTAGGAAATTTAACGAGACGCCGCCGTCGAGGTTCGCCAGAAACAGTTCGCCGACACACGCGGCGAAATTCGCGTGTTTCGTTCTGACCGCGTTGCCGTGGTACGTTCTCTGAACCGGCCGAAATACTACGTTATGGCGTTTTTTGGTTTTTTCGTCGATTCAACCGGCCCGAGTTATACCAATTTACCGATACTCGAAATCACCCGAAATCAACTGTGATAAACAATATACGTAATATTGTCTATTATTATAAAATACGCGACGCGAACGACGCCGGACGCTTACGTATATATTTTGTACAATTTTTATTTATTTGTGTTTAGATATATAGTATTTATTTTATATCCGTCGACCTACAATTAGGCGCCAACGAAATCCAAACGTGTACATATTAAGTAATAATAGTAACGTTACATTAATATCGTTCGAACGTATAAATCGCCATAATATTATGTAACTAATGTTTCGTTTTATTTTTAAGTCGAAAACTATACGCCAATTATTTATAGTAATGCTCGTGGATTTGCAAATACGTAATACACGGCGCGCAAGGTTTTTCGAACGCGTGTATTTGACATTCGACACGATTCATTATTCATAAATAAATTACGGACTCGCCCGCCAGTGTTTAAGATGATTTTTTTTTCGTTCGCCAATCAATATCGAATCTCTTCACGTATATTGAATCCGAATATATACGTGCGCCCTGTTTATATATATATGTATTAAACGATTAATTAAAACGCTTTGTATATGTCCCGGATTTGACGTGAAAAAAGTATACGTTTCGAGATTTATTAGAGCGAAATTATTTACGCGACGAGTTCGATTTTTCGATAATTAAAAAAAAAATATATCGTGTATATATATATATATGTACGCGTGTAATACCCAATTATATTAATAGTCGGTTTTCAATACGCGCGGAATGACTTATTTCGCGGTAAAAAACCGAATCGAGGGAATTGTTCGCCGAACAAATAAACGAATTAAGACGTTTCGTCGTTGTTTTTGTTTTTGTTTTTTTTTTTTTAATCAAAGTACGCGACGACAAATAATACGGTCGCGACCTTAAATCTGTTTACGGACCAACGGTCGTTTAGTTCCGATTTTTCGGAACGCGTACGCGATTTACGATTGTTTTTTAATCGGCGTATATTACGTTCGCGGGCAGATTTCGTTGAATTGATAATCGGCGAATAAACCTGGAAACGGAAAACTTATTGTCCGGAGACACGAAGTACGGGCGGCGTCGGTGGCGATCGGCGATAATTACGACGTTCGTTTTTTACGTCGCGCCGCATTGCGGTGGCCGGAAGTGTTCGGAATTCCACGGCCGTACGTCGCGCACGAACGCGTACGCGCACGGAGAGGAGGTACCGTAAGTACAGACGGCGTGGACGGGCGGCAGAGACGAAAAGTCGCAACGTCGAAAACGGCGCACGGATCGAAAACGGAAAAATAAATAGGAACCACCTACTCGGGTAGTTTTCATTTCTTGTAACTTTTAATTAAATCGGTTCGTCCGGCGGCCACCCCCCCCCTCCCTCCCGGTCATTAATCGTGTAGTCGCGCGATCGAAGCGCGCCCGGAAGTTTTAACCGACGACGACCGCAGTTTAGTCGGTATCGCGACGGTGATTCCCCGGCGGTAAGATTCCATCGACTATTGGCCGTTGGTTGTTGTCATTGTCGTCGTGCGGGGGCTTTTTCAATTCGCGGTCAATGGGGAGGGGATGGAGGGTGAACGGGGCGCCGAACAATTTCGACGAAAATTACGTACGCGCGCCGGCGGAATACGCTTTTGGAAAGTAACCTAGTACGTATCACGCGCTCGATATATCTATCCTAGATGGACGGTAGTAAACAGTCGTCGACCGTTCGTAAAAACGTATTAATCGCCGGCTCGGACGAAATATTCCGGGCACATTTACGTTTCCGTACGAAAAACGAAAGAAATACGCTGAAGAACGTTAAACGGTTTTTTTTTTTTTTTTATTGTTTACGATACTTCGAACGTTCGAGGGTTTTCGCGTTTTCATTTCACGACGTCGTAAAATATGATATTACGTACGAATAATTCGATTTACGAAATAAACGAAAACGAAGAACCGTCGCGCCCGACGTGTACACACGGTTCGTTCGCACACAGATCGCCGTTTATTCGTCGTCGTATCGATTCGGACGATCGTCAATTCGATCGCGACGAACGCGTTTACACCTACCCTCCCCCACCACCACACAGGTGAACGTACCCAGGTTTACTTCGTACGTAAAGTTCTCGGAGACGCGAATAGTTTTCGTATTCGTCAATAGCCGTCGACGTCAACGTCCCAATATCCGTCGCGTTTCGTTTATTTAAATATCGAATATAAATAAACCCGAAACGTAAATATTTCGTCCAACGGCTGTTATTAATTTACGACGAACCAATAGCGTCATCTAACATATACCGGAGTATCCTACGGAAACGTAAAAAATGTAACGACTTTTGTCCTGTTCGATATTTTTGAGCTTATTTATTTGTATAATTACAGCCAGAATCCGGCGCTACCAATTATTGTATTTCGGATTTCTTTTTTTGAACTTTTCGACCGTTAAAAATACAAGTATTTTGATTTGACATTTAACAGTTTTTTTCGCGAAATCTGAAATAGTTGTACCACGAGTCTATATTTAAAAAAAAATTCGCCGTCGAAAAAAATGTTTTAAAAACATCAGTCGCGTTGATTCTCTGTAATTTGTCGGAGCTTAGGAAACGCAAATTGTTTTTATTAGCGACGGTACCCAACGGGTTACGAAAGAACGTAAACAGGCGGGCCAGCAAAATGAATCTAATTGCTGGCGTTCCCCCGCGTCCATCAATAAATAACGTCGTCAATGAGAAACTAAAAAAAAAACGTTTAAAAATTAACCACGTAACGTAATAAAACGTTTTACGTACACCGAATTTTTTTTTAAAAATTATACTCGAACAATGGCCGTATTTTGACTTATAAGGGAGAAAAATTAGGATACATTTTTATATTTTTATTGTAGAAACGTAACAATTATTAATTTAAAAACATCGAACGAAACAAAAACCACGGAAAATTATATCTATATATAAACACGCGCGATATTTCGTTAAAATATATAAAATATATCGAAGTAAAATATTTTTTTTAAGACCAACGGTTATTATAATACGGAAATACGATTTAATTCGTAAAAAAAAAAAAATGAAAATGACGCTTTGAATCGGGATTGGTCGAGTTATGACGGTTTTGATTAAGTTTAATTAAGCGATCGTCGGTCGGCTACTGAGATGTGGACGAAACGGCGGACATGTTGTCGGAGGAACGGGAAAACACGCACGACGGTATTTCGGTGTTTGGGGCTCGTCCCTGTCGACGGACTGTGGCGCGTCACGTTACATCTTCGTTGTGTTATAAGGGGCCGTTCGACCGTTAAATTTCTCGCGATTTAATCTCGCGTTATTTCTCGACGAACGACGAAAATGGCGTTTTCCATACGATTAGTTTTTGGTCTTCGGTTCGAAAATGAATTAAGAATTCTATTCTATTTCGCGACGAACATTTTGCGGGACGTTTCCGATATATTAAACCGAAAACAAATTGAAATCGGTTTTCGCGGAGGCATTTGAAAGTAGTAAATTGCGCTTGCTCTCGTTTTAGTAATTCGCGCGCGATTTTATTCGACCGTTGGAGGGGTTCGGGCGGACGATATATTCCACAATAGAAACGACAAGGGTCGTTGACTTTATCCGGTCCGGTGTAATGAAAATGTCTGGTCTCGCCTATGTACGAGACGTGTGTGTGTGCGGGCGCGTCTACAATGTGTATCGTTCCGAACGAGACTGAGAAAAATCGTGTTCGTCGTCGCGGTCACCGTATCGCGGTTCGAAAAGCCCTTAACGCGTTACTACGTTACACGCAAGCGACGACGTGTTTAATTAGCCGTTATTGTGCGAAAGTTTTCGCGCCGCGTACGCCGTCCGTATTCGCACCTCCGGCCGTGTACTACCTACTCGGCGTTAAGTCCTACACGCGATAGCGACTCCACCGAGTAGAACGAAAAACTTTCGGCCGCCTCGTCGCGCGCCACTCTCGCGTCCCCGGGCCGCTATCGCGACAACCGGCCCCCGTGTATTCGAACGCGGAATAATAATAAGGCCTACCGTTCCCGCCGTGTCCGCGGGCGTGAGTGGTGCGACGCTCCGCGACGACGGAGATTCGCGCGGGGCCGTTCGAGTTATGTACGCGTCGCTGACGATTTTCGCGCGGAACGTAAGATGTCTCCGTGTAGTCGGTGTAAACATATCATCACCCTACACCCAACCACCCACCCCACGTCCAATTGCCGCCACTAGAACGGAGCATTCCTAACGCGACGTCTCGATTTTCCGTCATAAATAATCCTCGTACAACCGTCGCGTATAAAAACAATCCGTAAACTTATTATTTAAACGTCTAACTATTAATACTCGAAACCGGTACGAACAAACGGTATCCAAATTATTATCCGGTTCGCGAAAATAATTGTTAGTTTTTTCTAGTGAATAGTATTTTCGCTCCTATTTATCACTTCCCGTGGGCTTTTAGTATAATAGATATATACTTGGCTCAATTTTCGCTCTACACGATTTAATAAAACGCGTTATTCAGAGAGTTGCGTTTAGAGACTGCGCACATGTGCGTTTCCTTCCGGTTAAATATGCTGCTGGACTTATCATTGACTGTTCGTATTTGTGTTCCGATGTTTAGTGTTTACAATCTACGCGATATTATTATTTATTTTTCGTTGCCTGTAATCGTGAACGTAAGTGAAAGGTCTGGCGGAGGGGAATTACTTTCAAGTTATATATAACGAGTCGATCCCATTTAAAATTTCTCGCGTACGGATAAAATTAACGACAATACTTTAAAATTCATTCGTAAGCGACGAGCTGTTTAATGTAATGTCGCAGCCAGGGGTCTGTAAGGACTGTAAGATCTCTGGAAATTTCAAAAATATTTTTGAACTTGAAACTTGTTTGAATTGTTTGAACACGCGAACGAAAAAAAAAAATATAAAACGTTCAATTTTATTTTCGACTTATTTTTCATACCTAATTTATGACCATATTTATGATCGTAGTTAACGATGTTTTATGATTACCGTCATTATCCCGATAACACATTGACACTGAGTAGTATCGTTTGTTGTTTTGTTGTTGTTGAGTAAACCGCTAAGCCGACGAATTAAAAATACAAATATTAAATATTTTAATCTTTGATAATATGGCTGAAAAAAGGAACCTCTCTAAGTTTATGCACAAAAACGTCAACAAACGTTAATGTAAAGTTCGTTTCTTTCGGCATATACTAATAAACCACTCGCGAATGTAAAAACGATCGTAAGTAATTATCGTAGGTACGGTACAAAGGCGTATACACTTTTAACGTCGAGTATTTTTTAAAAATGTTTTGGATGTTTTCGAATTTTTATTTTTATATCGACGCGCGGCCGAGTTACCGCGTAGTTATTAATTACGTCGGAAGTATTATCGAGGGCATAACGGTTTTTATTGTTGTCTAATGACACGCGGGCAATCAAAAATATCGGAACGTTCCAAATAAATGTTGTTAATTAACCGACTTGAATCGGCCCGTTTTAAATTCGCTTCGAGTTAATTATATTAATATACGCGAGACCGTGATTTGAATAATGTTCGTGGACTAATTGCTATTGTATTGTGCACGAAGATGATGACGCATCGACTTAGTATGTAGTTTTTTTTTTTTTGTTTTCGTATTGTTTCGGAACAAATCGTATAGTTAACGAATATTGCGTAACGCCGTGTCAGCTTTAAAATTTGTAAAGTTGTCGAGTCGACTAGCCGAATATAGTCGAAAACCCGAACGAAAAGTGCCAAACGCCTAGATAACTAACTACGTTTACGATAAGTACGTCGAGTAATCCGTCGGAAACCGAGAATAAAAACCAAACGATTAACGCGTATCGCGCTTATAAAACTATCCGTTATTGCGGAATTAAACCGCCCGATTCAACGAGGGCTTTAACCCCGGTAACTATACCGCGGGGGATTCTCGGACCATCTATCTTAGATTAAATCGTCCAGTTTTCCGGGTAATAGATAAAAAAAAAAACGTAACAAAAAATATTTACCATTTTTAATGACTTTATAGTCGCGTTTAGCCAGTAAAACTGTTTGTTTATGAAGAAGATCCACAGACTATTTCGGACCGACGATATCGTTTTCGACATGACGTTAATCCTAAGAATTTATTTAAAAAACAAAAACAATATACGATTTCTACGTATTCCGCCCTATTTATTATAATACTAATGAAGATTCGTTTCGGGACAATATACAGTCACCTACGAGTCACCTTACCTGTCGTGAGCCTTTATATTGAAAAAAGTGATTTTTTTCGCATAAAACGTGTCTACGTCGTCGTCGTCGATACATCAGTATCCGGATGCACCGACGAATTTCAATCGTAAATTGTTCTCGCGTATGCGTACGACGTTTCGCGAAAAACGCGCGATATTCGCCGCGAAATATATTCGGACATCGATTTACGCCGTTACCCTCCCCCCAACGCGTGAGATACGCAACGATAAAAACGCGCGTTCGCCAACGATAACGTCAGTAATATCGCGACGTTAAACGCGCTCCGACGACACTCGGAAAATTTTCGTATACATTCGTATCTTTCGCTGCCCTCCTTCCGTCCAGCCCTCCCCATGGCCACGAGCGGAATGCCGCGTTCGTTCGCACGGACACCGTTATTGTAAACGGCGTTTTACGGGCCTCGTAAATAACCGTTTCGCGTCGTTTACGGTTGAAATTTTTCTCGAAGAATATAATTTTTCAATTTTGAATCAAGTTTCCGAGATGTTTGCCGAGCGCGTCTATATACATATATATGTATAGTAGGTTCGCGAAATGCGTAACGTCGGTCGGCGTAATGTACGTTGTAAATAATGTACACTGTACTTACTATTCGCGATTATCCGGAAACGACGGGCGCGTCAAATTATACGTCGCGAGAACGTAGCGCGCGACGTGTATCTAATTATCCGAAACCGCGACCCATCCGTCAAGTACGCAAAACGCCGTCAGCCAGCCGGGCGTGAAACGCGGCATTATTCTAGGTGCGCGTGTACGATGGGACGCGCAGCCGCGTTCCCGACCGAAATAAACTTCAGAAACGATCCGTTTCAACGTTGTCACGCGCGCGCCTAACGTTCGTCACGGCCAATTCGAACAACATTACCGCGGGCCGGAACAAATCCGTACGTTCAACCGGCGGCGTAATTATCCTATAATTGTATAGCTATAGGACGCGCTCGTGTTCCGATCGGTTCGGAATTTTAGAAACGAACTTACGCGTCGCGCGCCAGCCGCCCGAGTGTTTAGACCGAATTCGAACAATCGCGTTTTGATTTTCGACCGCGAGCCGTGTTATCGACCGGACTTGGCGTTCGTCATTTTCGCTAGCTCGTCCGTCCGTCTTTGGACGTATCGCGCTTATGATCATTTAAGGTCAGTCCGAAATCGTTATATCACGCGTTCGATATTGAAAGAAAAGAAATTCGGGCGCGCGATATATTCTCTCGGTTTCTATCTTCGATATAAATTCTAATAATTTATTAACGTTTGACGCGCGTATCGAAAATTCGTCAATATCGATGGTATTCGGTTACCATGGCGGCGAATTTTAAGGACGGACACGCGGACACGAAAGGAATATAAGGGGGTTCTCATTCCGCGGAACTACAAAAACTAACGGATTATGTGTACCGCTTATTTAATATCAAAACGAACGTTTCGCGCAATTTAATTTGGCGAATAACGACAATATAGCGGTTAATAATACCTCGTTATTTCCACGGACGAGTTACGAGCGCTTATATTACCTAATATTTCGTCCATTGTGCAAAAGTAATTTCGATTTTAATCTTTTTAAGTTTTCGCGCGTACTTCTTTGGAGTGTAACGCGTGCGGTCTGAATATATATATATATATATATACACATTTCGAATTTTACCGTAATAATAAACACGCCGCGGAAAAATATAATAAACGCGGGTCGTTTTCGAAACAATTTTGACACGTCGATTTCGTTTCGTTTTTATTCGCGAAAGTTACCGATATTTTCGATATAGCGAAAATGATTACTCGAGTGCTTATATTTGTAGGGAAAAAAACTTTCAAGTTTGTAACTCTGACAATTATATCAATCTTAATTTTTTTAAAAAACGGAAGACGGATTATTACTACGGCGGAAATGGACATATAAACGAATATAATGAAGAAAAATTCGCTTACCGAGACGTATTCGGATTGTTATTGAACTCGGAGGTCTAATGTGATGTGCGGCATCAACTAGCTTCGTTTGACGGATAAAAAAAAAAAAAATTACTCGTAAAATATTTTTCATTTTATAAAAAAATATTCTGGTTTGAAAACAACTCCACGTCGTTATATTGTCTGAATTAGAAAATTATTCAATTGTAAATCGACCGTCGGATTACTCGAGAAAATGACGAATTATTTTACTAAATTATTGTAAACCCTTTTTATCTACGAGCGGGTAAATAATTTGGGTGAGCTTGTCGAATTATATATTTTCGATTTTCGCGAAGCAAATAATAGAGAAAATCGTTTAAAGAAGGATAATGAACTCTGAGAGATGGTTACGATCTAAACGAAGACGGAAAATGAAACGATCGTTTTATGAGAAATAGAAAGATTGTTAAATCAAAGTGAGGAGCGCATAAAAGGAGAAATAGAGCGCCGATAAGACTAGACAGAGGCTGGTATCCCATTTTTATACCAAAAACAAGAAGACTGACTGTCGAGAAGAGGATAAAAACCGGAGTAGGCGAAAATAAATCGATTACAATTGGAAGCCGTCGGATCCGCGATCGCGTTACCAACGATAGCTGGCGGGGATTTATAAGAATTTAATATGGAAATTCCGATCGGAAAGATGTGAAAGGACCCGGACGTATTTGAAGTACGCGATTGGAAATATTAAACGAGATGAACGTAAAGGCAGATGACAAGAAGTGGAAGACTGTGGAAAAAGTGAGGATCCCGTCGCGCCTGGGCGTGTCTAGAGTATGATCGAAACAAGTGACGGGTGTAACGAAACGAACGTTTAAATCGTCCGTTATCATTGGGGGGGGAGAAGGGGTGGTTAGGAACGAATTTTAATAGTAACGTTACCGTCCGGGCGTAATTCGCGTTACAATTTTTATTCGCGAATACAAGTCGTGTTCTTTATACGTCTATATGCGTCGTTGTTTTCGTAGGCTAGAAAACACGGAAGGAAATCCCCCGACTCTAATTACTAAAACGCGATTACGTCGTTTTTCTGGTCGTCGTTAAAAAAGCATTAGACTTTTACGGAACACAACGTAAAAAGGCTTATTGTCCCGAGAAAAGTATGTGGGCGACTTTTGGCCGATCATAATATTCGGTACGCCGTGAAATCGAGATTTATGACATTTCGCCGTAAGCATTTTCCTTTCGATTGGAAATGGATTTTTTATTCGTCGAGTAGAATTTTCACATTTCGCCAACGACACAAATAACGTTGAATATCATATTAGCTGTATACTGTCCGCAGTAATAACCGTCTACAATGTTCATACATTACTCCTTCGACGAACGATTGGAAAAAATCGTAAAACCTTCGCCACAGCGTGTACCTAAAACAGACGTGGATTTCTACCGGGGAGTGAACATTTACGAAATACACGCCACGCTTGGCTTAGAAGCGAATTAATTACCAACATTTTTTTTCGCTTCGCACATTTTATAAGCAAATCGTTCGGCGCGAAAATGAAACAAAATACAAGTTACGTACGAAATTTGCGTTTTCGCGAATATGTTTTTCAAAATAGAAACGAAATATTTTATTAAGAAAACTACGAGTATGCGCTTTGGTATCGTCGTAACAACGCGAACCGTACATATTACATTTTATTTTCAAGCTAAAAGTTTTTCAATAGTGATTTTCTCAATAGTGGACACCTTCATGCGTTACGGCGGAAAGTTTTTAATAATTCCCCGCTGACCGAAGCTGTCCGTATACTATATGGAGATTTCGCCGTACAATGTAATAATATGAATAATCTATTGGAAACGAGCGGGTAAAATAAAAATATACATCAATCACGCGAAATGTGATTTTATAACGTAAAAAGCGAATTAAATTAAATTAAAATAACGAAATATCTGCCGCGAAATAACGAGTATTCATTATCGCTTTATTGTTTTTTGTTCGTAAAAATATAAATGAAAATAAGGCGATTCGTAGACTTGTAGAAATCGTTAGTCAATCAGAATAAAATAATAATGAATGGAAAATATAAGAGGGCGTACCAACGTTTGGCCTATACGTAAACGCAACTTCGCTACGCATAATTATTTCGAATAATTTTTACCGAACGTATATCGTTATATCGTGGGATATTTACTATCGATAATACGTTCATAAAACGAAGCGTCTTTTTTTTAAATTTCTATACAGTTTATATAATAACAACGACAATTACACGGTATTCCGATAGTATTGGCAATGTTTGAAATCGTTATCCGTAAGTTTTTTCGACCGTTCAAATTTTGGGCGGCTATAAAAGAATTTCGAATAAAACGAAGTTTTATTTTCGTGACTAGCTAGACGTTACTTTTTTTATTTTATCCCTCAAACAAGATCTACCACCACTTATACGAATTAACTATACGTATATTTGTGCGCGAGTAATTTTATTTACGATTGCTTTACAAAAATTGCTGCCGTCCTCTTAAGATAATTTTTAACCGTTTTTTTTTTTGTATATTTTACATATTTTTTACTAACCCTGATAATCTATATTTATGTCCTTCCCAATTAAGAATTCTGGACCGTACCTGCAACGATCACACTACATGTCAAGGTTACTAAAAGTTTAAAACGGTTCGACTCAAATATGGAATTACTAAAAATAAATTATCCTTTTTTTGGTCTAAAACGTTACAAAACGTAGATCTATACAAGTTAAAATCGGGATTTTCGTTTCGCTAAAAATAAATAAAAATTGTTTCGATTTCGCTCAAAGTATTGGGTTTTGTATGGCGAACAAAAACGCCGAAAGTACCATAATTGTCGCTACTTTATTTACGAACGAAAAACCACGAACGAAATAATGTGAAATTTAAAACGTCTTTTTTTTTTGTTTCGCGGTTAGTTAGTGCACTGACTTTGAACAAACAATATATTTCTTTCATTACGAGTTCTCTTTATGCTTAACGATTATTGTCTTAAAACCTCTGAACTAAGACAAAAGCTATTAAGACGCATGCACGTGAAATCTTGTTCAATAAAGTTTTTGATTCATGTGCGCGTTTTGAATAGTTGGCTGTGTTCGTACACTGTTACGACATCAAAAGCCAATCAAAATCAATTTAGTTCGTACCTATTATTCCCTTGTGACACGTGATAAGACGTATTTATATACGTGTATGTATATATATATAGAGCTGTGTTGACGTAATTAAATTGCATTAGGTTATTTTGAAAATTATAGACACACAATACGAACGGCTGTTGTTTATTATTTAATATACATAACGCAGGGAAACACGATATACGATACGTTCGTTATATATTCTTATTATCGTACTTAGGAATAAATTATATATCGCGTTTAAAATGTTTATTTCGTATAACGTCTTACGTGAAATTATTCGATTTTCGATTAAGAGTGTTCGCGCTGTCATCAACGGTAAATTAATTTTAAAACGAGTATTCCTCAATTCGTCGATTGAAAAACGACGCGTTTTTTTCGCTATGTTTTCGAGGCTAATAAAATCAATAACTTATACTCCGATGTGACGAGGCCGTGGTACATTAATTCATATTTCGTGACAATTTTAATAGTGGAAGAAAAGTATTTTCTGTTTCCAGCGCTTGGAAAGTTTCCTTACTAAAGGAATTACGTTCCGTTTTTATTCCAGGCTGGAGAAACGACGTATTTCCTTTCTTCGTTTTTTTTTTTGTAAAGGAACAATTTTCGTTTCTCGATATTTAATTTATTAAAAAAAAAAAATTGGGCGGAAAACGTTAATTTCTTTTAACGAAAATTTACATAATTCTTATATTAAATAAATCCCTGATTTTTTTGGGTTACGAGAACATACGCCTGTTTCATTTATTATAAATAAAAATAAGGTTATTAATAAAAACGAAGCTAAGTAACGATAGCTTAGTTGATTTTAAAAAAATCGTATAAGTAGGACTAGTATTTAACGTTTTCGCTATTTTTTTTACGCGGTTTTTTAAATCGTAATTACCGTTCTCTTTTCGACGTTGGTGATCTAAATTTTAATGGTGTGCCATACACGAAAGTGCTATAAAGTAAAATTGCCTAAGATATTTCATATTATTTTTTATAACGCGATATTTTTTATTTAATCAGAAATGCCAATTCTTCTATCTATATTTAATCAAACGTGTCGTAAACGTCAGTGAAATACAGAATAAATGCTTTACTATATATTTGAAACGTCGTTCGTAAAATAGTTTATAAATTATATTTTAACGAAATTTGGACGTATCATCGGTCTTACGCCGAATACGAATATCAACGAAATAATCAAACGTTTAATGTACCGTTTACAATTTGGTACGCAGGTACAGCGGAAAGACGAACGATAATTATTAGCACACGCAAATCGACAACACCGCACATAAAATGTATCCAACGGCTGTTTTGGATGAATGAACGCGATTTAAGTTATATTACTGCGCCGTGTTGATTAGTGGCTAATTAAAACCGTAAAATTGTAGACACGTTGATCGCAGTAGGGTAACGACGTAAGACGAACATAGACATTACGACGTGGTGTGTGGTCAACGAGTCGTTAATCACGGTTTAGCTTCCCGTGCGCCACTCGCAGGCCTCTTGCGGGCGTCTTCGTGTTTAAAAAATACTACGCGACACTTGGAAAATAGCGATTTGTGATTGTCAACCGTGTAACAATAATATCGCGAGGAGGAAAAAAAATACTCATTAAATACAGAACGCTCGAGTCTACGCTCGTTCGGGAGGGGGGGGCGTGCCCCGGATCCGAGATAACGTATAATTACGATTAATTATTGTTTCCCCTTTATCCACCGAAGACGGGGAAAAGTTATGATTAATCGTTAATCATTTCGGGTTTTATAGTTAATATAATACATATTTATACGGGCATAATACGGAGTTACCGCGTACCTAACAAATGTATTTCGGATTAACATCGCGTCCTAAATGAATTGTTCGAATCGATTTAAGAACGTAAATATTCGAGGCGTTGACTTTCCGTGGAATGTCAATAGGACGAGATTTACCGACGCCGGAGATTCGAATCAATTATGAAAATGGCACACCGCGGTGGATCGGAAACTATATATTGGCGGCGCCGGATAGAATAACGACGAACGAATATTTGCTCGCAACCGCTGGTTTGTGTTATAATCAAGACGATGGTTATTAAAGTTTACCGTTCGTCAATTGCCGCTGATAAATCGTATTTTTCGTGCGCGAAATGTACCCGGACGAGATATTATTGGTTTTCGCGTGTGTCGCGTATGACGACGTCGTTCGTCAGTTTCTATCATCCAATACCGCGGTATTATCGATTTATATAAGTTGTATTCGACTCGCCCAATGATTTGTCGTTCAGTACGGAAACACATACCTACGCGTCGTTATTTGTCGTCTTTTGTGTTTGCTGTGCGTCGAGGTCTACGCTCAAATACGATTCTCGAGCAAACAATCGGTGCAGTTAGAATTCGTTTTACTCCGCGATCGTCAGTCCTACGTTGCCGTTATTTCTTTTAGTAATTAAACCGACTTTCGTTAACGTATTTCATCGTCCGACTTATTTCGCTATTTACTCGAAACGAAATTCATTCCAATACGAACATAATGGCAAGCGGACAATATACACCGGTACGGATAGTTCAATCGTAGGCGAGTATTTCCCGTTTATTCGTAAACGAATGGAAACGGCGAAAATGAATACGGAGAGGTCGCGACCAATAGCTCGAACGTATTACAAAATCGTTTTAAACTTACGATTTTCAAAAGCCGTTTGCGCGTTTTATTCACGTTTGTCGCTGGTGAATTAGCCTCGGTGCTCTTATACAAGTTTCAACACCGTGCCACGCCGTTTTCGTAGCCGTTTTCTATTTCTGTAATAGAGTAAATAGGTCAACGCGAGTCTTTCGTATCAGTTCGTTGTTACGTATACGCCAAACATATTTGAAAGTACCAAGAAAACGTAAAATAACTATATTAAATCCGCCTAATAATTCAAATAACGTTTATCGATATAAAAATGCGTAAATTTTCCTAGATCGTTTTCAACGATGTAAGAAAAAGTTCCTTGTTTCGCGCAAAACGACGAAGTTTACCCGACGCGTATTCCTTCTCGAACTATTGGACAAAAATCGCCGGCGTCGTCGAACATAATTACTACGATTCGTTTGAATACATCGGGAACGTTTTGTCCGGGTAAACACGCGGGAGACAAACGTTCGACGAACTTCGACGCCGAAATTTTCATTAAGTTCGTATTCAACGGCGAGGTACTTGTGATTTTCGCCACGCACGTTGACGTGAACGAAACAAGCGACCCTTATTTTTCGACAAAAGAATTTCATGTTTACTCACGAATATGGAAGCGAAGCTAATTCACGATCGCCAATACATAAACGACTTCGATATTTTTAACATTTTTCACATTACCGCGTAATCGGAATTTTACGAACGAATAGAGTTTCGATATTGTAACGGTTTTTCGAGTTTCCGGATTCGCGCGAAACGCGGCGTAAAAATCAACGCGTTTAAATGGATTACGAAAATACGTACGGTTTTTTTTTAAAGCGTCGATTCACTAGTCTCGAAAATGTTTCAGACTTCGCGGCCGGTTCTCGCGTATATTTATGTAGGTAAAAAAGTGGCTTCTTAATGGTGATAGGCCGAATGGTGTGTGTATGTATAGAAAGTATCGCCAAGGATGCCAAGAAACCGTCTAGATAATGATAATGGATAATACCGGTGAAAATAATTATTAAGTAGGTTCTGCGAAATATTTAAACGGTTTTTATCACTCCGATATACAAATTGTAATTTCTAAACGAAATTCGAGTAAAAAAAGCTTCGAAAATGGCTTATAGTTTTTATACGTTACGTTCCATATCATAATAATAATAATAAAAAAAAAACAAAAACGTTACGAATAACGTAAACGCCGAATTACGAATCAATAACCACGCTGGCTGTATGTAAAGATCATTCGAAATTCTTCCGTTCGCGTGAATTTATAAACCAAAATATTACGAATTATTTGTTCAAAAATTACGTTCTCACCGATGACGGTTGGCTCGGGTTTAAGGGATTCGAACGTAGACTTATTCGTGTTTTTTGTATACTCCGTATATCGTATTCGAATTTTAAATATCTGTATACATAAAGAGATTCGTGGAGTCGCGCGAACTAAACGTTACAGTACCGTCTAGCAAACATTTCGTAAACGGCAACTGTCCGCAAATGTTATTTCGCTTTTTTAACCGCGATAGTACAATATTACATTTTACGAGCAATAAACGTTTTTAACGTACGCGAGATAATTGAAATTGATTCGTACTGTTCATACGTTTCAAAATAAATAATACATTTTCTACCGATATTTTCATACCCGAGTAGTCGTAATATAAATTTTTATTATTTTTGCGTTTTTTATCTACCACAAATAAAAACAATTATCATTATATACTACGTAATAACGTTATATATATATATATATATAAGATTTAGTTTAACGTCAGGGCAAACGTAACGAAATAAACTTATTGTTTTCTTTTATACGATTATTATTATTATTTTTGAAAGTTGCTTAATCAGAAGAAAATTCAATTTTAACGCGCGATTTTATAGAATTTTTTCGTCTATTTTAGATATTTTTTACGTAAACTTTCTCATAGAAACGTAGGAGGAATCGTTGTGTTTTTTTGCGAATTACGGACATTACGAATACGCAAAATTATAACCGTCAGAACGCTAGACGTGTAAAATAATTACATTTTAAATAACGAAACTATCATAACAATTTAAATTCAGAAACAAAATAAATATATATATATCCGTAAGCGATACCGTCGTTATTTTACCAAACGTTTTACTAATCGATTGCCGTGTACCGAACGAAACCGAAATAATCAAGCGTTGGTAACGAACATTGGCGTGTTCAAAAAAGGGAAACGATCGAAAAATATTATTAATTCGGTTTTCGGTGTTTGGTCGTCCGAACAACGTGCCACGTGGAACGGAATGTTTGGCCTCCGGATGAAGCGTAAATTGTGTATCGGAGTATGTGACGGCGGTGAAACGTTTATTCGAAGTAAACGATATTTTATAACGATCGGAAAAATGTCTGTCGGTCACGCACATATCGTTTTCTTCTAGTCGTCTTTTATATATAAATATCGCGGCGGATTCGATTTTTTATTCCGGTAACGCGAACGCCCGACCACCATAGGCAGTTCGACGGACGATCCGTACGGCGTTCCGGGCAGGCAATTTCGATACAGTCGCGCGCGCCAAGTACGCGCGTCCCGGGGCCGCTGGAACGGAAATGTATAGCGAAAATTATTGGACGGCGCACGACGAATAATAATCGAAAAACGTTACGGAAACCGCCACGCGCGACGCCCATCTGTCCGCGTCGTTTTAACGTAATATTTCAACGTCATTTTTACCGGGCCAATATTCCGCGGGAAAATTGGTGCTTCGGTAGTGTCCTACGGCATAAAACTCGCCATCGAGCGCCGTCACGTCTAGTGCCGTAGCGTAAAATCTCGGCAATTCGTCGTTCGGAGACTAAATTTTTATATTTAAAACGGTTTTACGAGAATTCGCAATATTGTACGCCCAATAGTCGAGGGGTGGAACGCGGCCGCGCGAAATTGCGGGACGCCCGTTTTTCCGCGCTCGTACTTATATTACGTAGCCAAACTATTCCGGAGCACTCTTTTTAATATCT
Source organism: Geopemphigus sp. TES_GeoC_2020 (assembly GCA_025469175.1). Taxonomy (NCBI): domain Eukaryota; kingdom Metazoa; phylum Arthropoda; class Insecta; order Hemiptera; family Aphididae; genus Geopemphigus; species Geopemphigus sp. TES_GeoC_2020. Next base: position 41,746 of record JAIPRN010001435.1, read on the forward strand.
CTTCGGGGACGGAAAAACATTAAGACATTTCACGAAAGTTCACCTTGTTTTCGGTATTATACGACGCGTGGTGTTTGAAAAAAAAGCGACTATTACGAATCGAATATTAATTATTTATATATATTATAATAATAACAATCAGTATCGAACGGTTTATTTTTAGTAGTCTATATACGCGCCACCTACGACAGTGAGGCACATACGCGGACGTATTAGGCACGTAGTCGCGATATTTTCGCAACATAAACGATTTTCGTAAGTAATTTTTAATAGGTAACATCAAAAATAACGAGAAGCGAACCACGGGCTCCGCGGATGTCGTCCGAGCGGGACACGTTGACGGAGATTTTATTGTTATTTCGAACGCGTGTCAAGGTCGTCGGACCTATTATTTTCGGATTATTATTATTATTGGAGCGTGGGGCTCGAACGTCGTTCGATTTTCATTTCGCGATTTCGATTAGTTCGAACACTTTCCGACTACGCGCGTCGCCGTTATTTCCAAAACGGACGGTATACTTTCGTTGTACCAACAAACGTACCGCGACGAAATTTGAATTAAGACCGCACCGACGACCAATAATTGGCTACCGAAATTCGTCGTGCTTACGGCGCGTCGTTTTTGCGTTTTACTGGTTTCAATTACCGAATTTTCGGCGGCGATTCCGTACGCCGGTTTTCGGTAACGTTATTCGGTTCGCCAACGTCGTTTACGATATCGATTCGTAACGGTTCTCGCCGTTCGGTCGTTATCCTGATCAGCGATACGTCCAACGTGCGCGAAATTTCGCAATTTTCGAATCGAAATTCGTCGAACCGTTCGGATCGGCGGAACCGTTACGGCGAGATTCGTACGCGATTAGGTTATATTTTTTCCTTTTCGCCAACTCGGTGGTGTTGTGTGCGTGTGTATTTGTCCGGCCACGGACGACGGTGGCCATAACGGCGTCGTGGCGCGTGGGCGCATCGTCGCGTCGTCGTCGTCGTCGGTAGAAAAACAGCGAGCGGAGGCTGACGACCGGCAGAACGGTCCGATGGGGGTGGGGGGGGGAGGACGGGTCGAGCTATCGGTCGGGTTTGGTGTGGTGACGCTAGGGATGAGAAGGGCGGTCGGCCACGACGGTGGTGGTGGTCGAGGGGTTGGCGATGGATGTAGAGGGCAAAGACAGATCGCGGGAACGTAGGGATGGTAGGAGGGTCGGGCGTGGGTATGAACGGCGCGGCGGACAGGGGGCGGGTCGGTAAGAAAGCGAACACATTATCTATTAGAGGTTCTTTTTTTCACCCGTGTCGCGGGCACCCGCCGTCGCGTCGTCGACGGCCGTACGACGTCCTCGTTCTCTTTTTTCACTGTCCGCCGATAAAATACCGCGCGGCGGCCTGCCTCTCGTACATTCAGTATATTCCCTTCACCTCGCCCGTCCGACGAGTTCCCCGCTAGTAGCCAGCCAGCTCTACGCGCGTAGCGTACCGTACGCGCGGCCGTGGCGCGCCCGCGTGCTAACGTCGGCGCGCGTGCGCGGCCGCGTGCCGGGAAAAATCGTGTGCCGACGCGCCGGGGCTGTTCGCGCGCGCTCGTCCTATCGATCGGCGGCGGTAAAGACGGGTCCGCCGCCGCCGCCACTGGGCGCTACTACTACGGTACCGTGCACACACACATTCCCCCCTCCGTTGGCTCGCGTGTACGGCGGCGGCGGCGGCGCGGTGTCAGTCTCGCAGACGGTCGTGCGCTACCCCTGCCGACGCCGAAAGTTTGGCGCAAGCGCCCGCGTACGTGCGCGTGTGACTCGCGGTTCGTGCGTGTGCGTGTACGGACGCGGACGTGTGTTGAACGTGTAACGGGCGCGCGCGCGTGTGTCGGTGCTGGTCGTCGGCGGCGCGGTGTGTACGAGTTTTTCGCCGGTACTCGCGCGTCCAACGACGACGGATCGTTAATCGTGTCGCCCGGTCGAAATAAACATTTTTATACGCACGTGTACCCGGTGGGGGGGGATGGGCTCTAGTAACGTCTCGTCGTGAATCGCCCGGTTCGCCGCGGTTTTTCCGTCGTTCGCGCGATTGTTATTTTTCGTCCGCGGTGGTGGCGTCGGCGGCTGTAGCGGCGGCCGCGGCGCCGGTGGTTGTTGTTTTCGTCGTCGGTGTTTTCGGTGTCGTCGTCGTCGTCGGTGCCACACGGCGCGATCCGGTGCGACCGGCCGACCGGCGGGTGTCACCGTCCGCGGCGTCGTCCATATGCGTACCGCCGGCACCGGCACGATAACCGTCGCCGCCGCGGCCACGGTCACGACGACACGGTGGTCAGCCGCGGTACGCCACCACCATCCACACTGAATAGTATGGGCCGCCGCGTAGCCCGCACCGTGTTACGGCATCATCGTCGTCGTCGTGTGCGGCCAGCGGACCACCATCACCGTCGGCGTCGCGGGCTCGCTGTTGTTATGGTCCATTGTGCGGGTCACCAGCCCGGCGACACGACATGATCTCTGACCCGACGCTACAACGCATCATCGCAGTCGTCAGACCGTCGTTCGCGCCTGTACGGATCCACTGCTACTGCACCTCGTCACTACTGTCACCGCCGGCTCGTCATCCGTCAAGTAATTTTAGCCGATTTCTCGTCCCCGACCACCTCCCCTACCGTCGTCACCTGTTTCATCCTATATTCATCCCCTAGTCTGACGCGGTTACCGTATTATTGCGCGTACTATACAACGTTTCGTGGTGACGACAGATTACGTGTTACGCGTTTCACCCTCTCTCACGCCGCCGGAAAATTTAAAATGGTCGAGAAACGCGTAATTGAATTTCGAACGTGCCGACGGGCTTATAGAACGTTTAGTAGTACACTCGGGCCACGCAGGGAAGTGGCCGGAAAATACCGCAGCGAGGGGTTAATAAATAAATACGCGAAGAAAAAAAAACTACCGCCAACGATCAACCCGTACGTATAATATTATCGAAAAACGGTCGATTCGACGGCAAAATGTCGACTGGAATAAATTAAAGACAGACTATTCAGATTTCCCATTAGTTTCGCGTAACGTGGTAAATACAAATATTAACTCGATCGAAAAAAGTTTATTTTATCCGTTTGTCATCTTATAGGGTATAGTAGTAATATACGAAAGTTCCCGTTTGGATATAAATTGTTTATATTCCGTTAAAGTACAGCGTTATTACATTACGATTGGTTGACTATCTTATAATATTTACAGTACGCGTTACTTCGATAAATATATTCGTCTTCGGCGTGTCGATTAAATCGAATAATAACGATAATTAACCGCGAAAATAGAAATGTTCATACGGTACGAATTGAAACTAATTACGATAATTACGCGATAAAATATACGTTGAACTCGAACACCGAAATCTCTCGATGATTTTGCTTTTTGAACGTTTGAGCGATTTCGGCGTTTGGGCCTAAATACACGTATAGATTTATAAATTCGATTTTTCTATGGACCTAAAGGTCGGATTTTAAAATTAGTTTATATACGTTTTGTTTATTTAATAAACAAACAAAACATCGCGAATATCTTTCGAAATTATCGAAAAAAGTAAATTTATATAATTACGCGGGTCGTGATTTTTATAATTATACGCTCGTCCGAGTAATGTGTAAAGCGCCTAATATTTTTAAAGCAAAAAAAAAAACAAACAATGGAAACCGTCAACTAACAATCGATAAAACGAGAGTTGTTTTATATCTTTTATAAGCGTAACCGCGTATTCGTCAACGTACCGTGTTTTATATTTATACTTACAATAAACGGTGTATTAGATTCGACAAACATATAGCCTACGTCAATTCAATTTTGAATTTCGCGTTCGACGTAATTTAAAAATTGAATTTAGGCGAGCCAATTTCCGATATCGACTACGGCGGGCCGGGTATGTAATCTCGCGTGTAACACGATATTCGCGAGGTTTTAGTCGCACGTCGAAATCTTGTTGCCCCCTGTCCCCGCCACTCGTGTGACGCCGCGTGCAGGAGGGCTATATGTACACGCGTACGCGTGTGCCGGACCGAACACAGACGGACATTTGAACTCTAGAGACGTGTACGTATCATACGTACGTACCAACGTATTTAAGTGAGCCGGTAAAATGGGGACGATGGAAGGGGGGGTAGGCCGGGTAGAAATTTTGAAATAACTCTCGTCCAAGTTAAAAAGCGTATTTCCGTGTTCGGCGGTTAGGTTAGGTTTGTCAATGGAAGAGTAGAGAATATCAAAGGTATTCTATCATATACGCTTAATTCACGAGGATGTAAAATAAATCCGTACCGTCGACCATAACCTTTACGAAATCACTAGAAATTTATAATCGCGCGTATTATCGAAACAGCGCTAAGCCATCTAAAACGGACGATTTACGCGAAAATTTAATATTTACCGGCAGGGACCCTTCGTTGTACATTTCAACTCGATAAATCGTATCAGTTCCGACTATTTCGAACGATTATTATTTAACGATTCCGCGCGTATAGCTCGTATTAATTATGTACCGAATTA
>JAIPRN010001436.1:0-46246 GCA_025469175.1 Geopemphigus sp. TES_GeoC_2020
ACGTTTACAATTATTATATAGAAACAACTACAATCATTTAAATAAAAACGTCATAAAAACGTTTACAATCATATACAACTATATTATAGGCAATTATAATCATTTCCACATAATAGTGTTCATAACAGGGTGGAAATGTTTAAGTTAAGAATATATTAGTATATTAATATATATATAGAAATTTGTATGCAGTAAATTGCCAAAATCAAATAATAAAAAGGTTTGAAAATATATTATATATTTAAAAGTGGCCTACTAAACAGTTAACAATCGTATCGTGAATCAAGGGATTAAACACTATTAAATATTGTTATATTAGTAATTACATTAAAAATTAATTATTTCATACAGGTTCAAATATATATAAACAACTTACCTTCATCTGTATCACATTGCCACCAAAATAATATTAGAATATTTAGAAATTACTCCAACAATATTTAGACTATTACCAAATTATATACATGGATTATACATTTTATTTGATACAACTACCCATCCAAAAAAAAAAAAACTGTTTAATATATTTTATTTAATTGTATTACTTTGAATTTTAACCATAACTTTAAAAAAATTAGACAACTGCGCATATTTCAACAAAAAATTAATCAAAATATCGCAAATTATAATAATATAGAAATGTCTTATCATATAGTATCCATTGTACCTATATATAATAATATTATTTTATATGCTTTAAACAATAAACGACCGAAACAGCATCAGTATGTGATACTTGCAATCAAACTCTGTTGATAGAGCATATAATAATCAACTGCCCCAAATACACCGAAGTTCGCCAAATTCTCAACACTCCTCCTACACCTCAAGAAGCCCTAATCGAAGAGAACACTGTCGCAATCATTACATTTTTTCATAATATAAAACTAAGTCACAAATTATAAATTAATGTTTATTTGTACTATTAAATTTAAGTGGGCTAAAAACCACTGTTGTTGAAGGCTTTTATCAAATTTAAAAAAAAATAAACAAATTTAAATATCGTATACGATATTGAATTACTTACATTTCTCCTCTTTTTAAATAATCATATAGTAAAAAAAATTTAATAATATTAAAATACATAAACAATATTATACCCATCTATAAATATATACGGTAATTATAAATATGGTTTATATCCTTAATATTTAATTACCAAAATATGGGTTTCAATTTTTAATTAATATCACAATATTATAATTGAAATTACGCATAATTCATTGTTATTACAACGTTCAAAATATATACTAATAATAAAAAAGTGATTTCATTATTTGGAATTTTTAATTCGAATATAATTTAAGTAACATTTCTCTAATATAAACACAATATAGATCTTTGCTTATTATACTTGTTTTATATACAATTAAAATGGTTAAAATTAAAAATTGGAAATTGTGGCATATCTGATGTATTACATAGCCACAAAAATATAATTATACTTATGCAAAATTAAAGCCATTTACAAAATAAAATACATCGAATATTTGATTTGAACTCTTAATTTTAACAGTACCTATATATAATAATACTATTTTATAATCTTTAAATAATAAACGAATACAAATATCGTATAAAATTTTGAATTATTTTCCTTTATCATCTTATTAAATAATCATAAGATTAAAACAAAAAAAATTAGCATATTAATAATATTATATATAAATTGTTTTAAATTTTTTATTGTTGAAATATGGGCATATATATTGTGGTATATTATGTATAATTTTGAATAACTTACTTTGGTCGCCTTATTATATAATCATAAAATTAAAATATATAAAATTAATATTATAATAATATATGCAATATCGTATTAAATATTATATATAAATGTATCGAATATTTTATTGATATAAAATTAAAATTGAAATATTTTAATTATATTCACATGCATCTTTAAATAATTTTATATGGATGAAAAATAACGTTCATTTTTAAACAATTATTAAGATACGTATTCAATTTACATTAAGAGATATATTATTAATTCAACCTAGTATAGTTATTTTATAATTTTAATGTAATTTGTGTCATATTAATGGCTACTTGCTTACCTAGTACTGATATGGAATTGAAAATCAAAGTCAATGTCAGAATTAATATAAATAAAGAACATGTAGTAGAGACTGTTTTCATTTTTCTTGCAGTGAAAATCGAACTGTAGGGAATGAATTCTAACTAAATTCTACTAAAGAACAAGTAACAGAAATTCTTTATGGGAGACCATATTTATGCCTTGCGAAAAATAGTTAGTTTGTTTAGGTGTTTAAATAAACTTTAATTCGACATGGGTTTCTTTGACCTAAATCGTTTTTTATTATTTATATACGGCATAAGTGTCGCGTATAATTTCACAAGTTTTTGTAAAAAATTGAATTTTTTTGTTTTTATGTTAATATAGAATATAGTGTCAAGCTTTTGTTTTAATAAATTTTAATTTTAAAATATATCGTTGTGTGGAATTTGACGAAAATATAATAATTTAATATTTAAAAATCCAATCTCCATTTCGATGGAATAGAGAAACAATTTTATTAATTTTGATATTATGTTACTGAAATTTCTAGGTGCTGACTAAATTTTAAATTAGTGGGCGAATATTTAAATATATACATATTATAAATTAAATAATATTTAGCCAATCACAAACATTATTAGCGTTAGCTTACGAGTTATAGTTAGTAAAGAATTGACATTATGCGATCGAGTAAAAATTAAGTTATTAAAAAATAACCGTCAAAACCCAACATTTCACGAACTTTTAAGTGCTTATTTTGTTTAATATTGTGTAATATTTTGAACTATACATTGCACATAGGTATAATTGTTATAGAAGTCAATTTTTTATAGAATAATCGTAAAAAGTGTTATAAGTTACCATACGATCTGGTTTTGAAATATGTAACAGAGAGTTGCCTTTGAAGCTATATATTATTAATATATTATAATTTGAATAAACTATGGAATTTTGAAAACACATACACACACATAAACACAGACACGGTGTAATATCTGGAAATAAATACGATTTAAATTATATATTATTTATAATTAATTAGCTGTGTAACGGCGGTAATTGGAAAACCGAAAATGTATTAATTAATAAATATGTTTTCTAGATTAGCTACTTACTGTTCACCTAGTTTGTTAGTAAGTCGAACGATAGTGACGCGAAAACGAATTTGAACGCTCGACGTGTAACCAAATAATTGACGAACGTTTTTATTTTATAACCGCGTCCAGTCGGTATTCTTAGACGTTTATACGCGTATGTACGTGTAATAATCCGACGTAGGAAACCGCAAATTTCCACAGAAAAATACAAGCGCGCGTTACGAGCAAGTAGTGAGTGAATATTTGTTAACCAGACCAGCGTACGTAATTAAATTAAGAACCGATTATATACGTACGGGCGAGGGTATAGATTGCGCATAACGGTGCACCCGTGGTATTCGTCGATTTTTAACTTTATTTTGCGAAGTGAGCGATGGACAGCCGAAATGGAAAAACAGCCGTTTTTCCTTTCGCCCCGTCGCCAAGCGAACGAAAGATGATCGAAACGACCCGATTCGGGCGATCCTCTCCCATCCTCACACACAAACACACACATACACATACAGCACGTCCTCCCGGGCATTCGATCACACCGGCATGAGCGGTCCGTACGTTAGCCCTCCGAAATACGGGCGACAAAACCGTTGTCGACCCGTTGGTATCCACGCGATATCGGCGGACAGAACAGCGCGAAACGCCAGGGGCCACCCCGAGCAGCGTGTAAACTCGAAATTAGATTCAACGAAGGGAAACGCGTAACAGGCGAAGTAGTCGCTCTAGCGGGTATTTCACAAGCATCGTATTATTAATGTATTCGGTGGTCGTCGTCATCGTTTTTATTAAATACATAGCGAATCGTTGAGGCAAATTCTATATTAATAATAATAGTTTTTAATAATAGTTTTTACAGTTAATACACACTTATTTTCATATACACTCAGGTATTTACCATTTGTTAATGAAAATAATAAATTTCATGCGATATTCTTCTCAGAATACGTCATATTTCAACATTTTTTTCAATATATTTTCAATAATAAATATCATTTTTATAACAGAGTTTATAGATACCGGCTTGTAATAATAGTTTTAACAATTTCTTTCGATCGTAAAAATATCGAAATTATAAAAACGTTTATATATTTGACACAGTTAACCGTCATATAATGCAGTGGTTTTTAACAGGTGTGCCTGCTTAATATATCAATAGTTTTATCAATGTGTAGTTTTTACTTGTTTTATTATCGACAGTCAGTGACCAATAATAAACTTAAAGATAGACCAAACCAATAATCGTAGGTCCTTACACGGTACATTTTCAATAATAATCATTTTTATAACGGAGTTTATAGATACCGGCTTGTAGTAATAGTTTTAACAATTTCTTTCGTCTATAAAAATCAATCGAAATTTTAACGTCTTAAATAAACACCGAAAATACTAACTTAAAAATATGGTATAACTATTGAGTTTCAACAAAAAGCCGTCGAATTTCCTATAATATATAGCAAAGTGTGCTCTTTCAGCAACATTGCGCTTCGCAGTTGTAATAAATTAATCGCTATTGTTATTAAAATGCGTTAATTTAATTCGTCGAAAAATTTTTAGGATAATAATATTCTAAAACTGCAATTATTCGTTCCTACAATTGTAATTTATACAAATTCCCTTAATAATTTTCATTGACTATAATTGTTACGGTATCATTTTCTCGTCTTCATATTTGTCAATACGGTCTCATTAGGCATACCAGAAATTGAAGAATATTTATAAGCCGATTTTAATTTTATCGAGGATATACTACTTTTTCCATTATAACTAGTCCGTAAATTCGGCGTTTTTACTGGCAGTGATAGTTAAGAAAATTGTTTTCGTCGATAACGACTTAAAGAAATTATTATTAGGTATTTCAAATAATAAATCTATTCCGTACCCTACAACATTAACCAAACATAAAATCGGAAATTCGATCCCTACGAACCTATATATGAGACTTACTATAATAATTTATTTCATTTTGTTTTCGATGAGGTCAATGATTATTCCATTACTAAATGTTATTAACTTCGTTGTACTTTTCCATGATGATTTTGGAATTTCAACAATCGCTATAGCCTTAGTATATTCTAGTAATTTCCTCTTACTATTTATCTCCAGTTCTTCGGTATCTTATACGTATGTAACCACATTTCCAAAGTGGAATTTTTGATATAGGTTTCGCTTAATAATAATTTAAAAATCCACCGAAATTTTAACGTCTTAAATAAAATACCGATGATACCTTCTAACATAAAAATATGGTATAACTATTCAGTTTAAACGAAAAACCGCCAAATTTTATATAATGTATAGCCAAGTGTGCTGTTTCAGCAACATTGCATTTCGCAGTCGTAATAAATTAATAGCTATTGTTACTAAAATGCGTTAATATAATTGGTGGAAAAAGTTTTGGGAAAATAATATACGACAACTTACTAAAACCGCAATTACTGGTGATGAGAAATATTAGAAGGGATGTAGTTTTCGGGGTTTTATAATATAGATTTTAATCAAAACAATTAAGTATGTATAAACGATTTTCTTTTAATAAAAAAAAATTAATCATATTGGAACGTCGTAGATGGGAATCATATTGATAAACAACCTACAAATATTTATATTATACGTTTTATAATTGCCTGATAATAATCGTTTATTCATTGCACTAAAAAATACAATTCAATCAGCGCTGTTTCTCGCCCGATTACAAAATGGAAAATATCAATTTACACCAACTTCGACGTCTCAAAAATCCGTCAATTTCCTAATTTTAGATCAGTATTAAAATGTACTTAATTATAATTTGAGGACAAATTAATTAGATACGCATAAACAATCGTCGCGACGTAATACATTATTAAATACATAGCGAATTGTTAAGGCCAATTTTATATTGTAAATTTATAATACAGGGCTTTGTATGTATAATAAAGCCTCTGTAGAATATATTATGGAGTAAGTCTGTAATTGTTATGTCAAAAGTACTCAATCTGATAATAATGGATTGGGTATTTCAAAGGACCGAGTTTTTACAGTTAATACACACGAACTTTCAATTACTCTCAGGTATTTACCATTTATTAATGAACGTAATAAATCCCGTACCATATTCTCCTCAGAACACGTCATGTTTCAACAACTTTACATAGTAATTCACGTGTTTTTCACCGAAAATCCATTGTTTACCTCAGCCATACGCAATATGTAACTCCATAGATCGTAAAAATATATCGACATTATAAAAACGTTTATATATTTGACACAGTTAACCGTCGTATAATGCAGTGGTTTTTAACAGGTGTGCCTGCTTAATATATCAATAGTTTTATCAATGCGTAGTTTTACTCGTACTAATATCATCTAACTTAAAAATTTGGTATTACTATTCAGTTTAAACAGAAAACCGTCAAATTTGGTATTTATGAATTAAATATGTTTGTTTTATGTCAGAAAATAAAATTTTATTATTTTTAAGATATATTTCACTAGATATTAAATTATTACTTAAATTTTATAAAAAACGTGGCACATCAAGTAAAATGAAAACTTTTGTATTTTTAATAATAAACCAAAGGTTTTTCTTTTGTTGATTTAAGTTGAGTAAATGCAGATATATTATTTGGTCCTTGATCACATATTACAGCTCTAACAGTCAATCCACAACTCATCAAGTTCTGTATGTGGTTCACAATTAATTGACCTAATGTAGTGGCTTTCGTTGATGTAGCAGAAAAATAATAAAAAACAGGCATTTTCCAGTCAGAATAAATGCCCCGTATTAAAAAATCTAATACTTGTGTAGTTAAAGAATTACTGTTTCTTTTTTAACTTAAATCTTCGTACCCTTCAACACAATCTAAATATTTTGAATATTCTAAAAAACTTTTTATTTTCATATCGTCGAAGACTAAAGTGTAATATTTTTCTACATCTGTCATTGAACTAATTTTTAATGTTAGTCGCTTAAAAATATCCATTTTTATGCCTAGTTTAAATTTATATGAACTTATTAAACGTCTAGTTGTTGTTATTCCAGGCAAATTAATTTGTTTGTTTCTTAAATACTTATAAGCTGAAGATTAATTATAGTATAATTTTATAGCAAATCTTGTTCTTTTTTTGTCCATGGTTTTTTCGACAATCTATTCCTTTTAAGTTACATATTAACTAGTATTTGTGCACTTTTTGATAAAAAAACCCATGAACTTTGTTATGTTTTTAGAATAAAAAAACAGCAAGTGTTACTAATATTTTGACGGAACTAAGATTTAATAAAACGTTTGTTTTTTAAATTTTTTATTATTGTTTTAAGTTTATTAATTTCTTGATTTTGTTCTTCCTTTACATTAGTAAGTAAAGAATTTGGTTTCAATCATAGTATAGGCATGTTATGAAAAGAGGAGATTCGGAGAATTGTTTATGGAAATGAACGTTGAAGGAAGAAAAGGATAAGGAATTCCGAAAAAAAAGAAGTAATTGAGTGCGATTGAGTATGATATAAAGACAGCTAATGTGTGCGTGAATGATGTGGAAGATCGGGTCTAGTGGAGGTTTAGGACGAAGGTAGCCAATCCAAATAACAGCAGTGCGCTACGTTTGGAAATTTTAAGGGGTTATATCTATTGAGTTTATCGAAAAACGATATTTTCTTAACAATTTTTTTCGTTATTTTTTAAGTAATTAAAAAATGATTTGAATATTACAAAATTATTTTTATTTTTATTTCGAGTACAAAATGGCGGCGTGGCCGCTAGTCAAGTGCGAATTTTTTTTTTGACAAGTCAAACTTTGTACCGTGTAACGACCTTCCAACAGCACCCAGAATAAAAATAAAAATGGTTTTCATCGTCCTTATGAGTTTTTTTGAGGCGGTACACATGATTATTACAAAATATTAATTTTTCCCAAAATATACGCCTAATAATATTGCCTTTGTTAGTACGGCAAGTGTAACCTATCGGCCTGTGGGTTTCGGCACAGGACTGTACAAAATATTCGTTACAAATAGATTATGTCAATTTTATACGTACAAAATACAACGGGTGATACGAACACTAAATACTGAATATAAATGTTTATGTTTTCGGTAGAGGTGATAATTCTATTATTAGAATACATCGCTCACAGACAAAATCGTTGTATAGATAGTGGTTGTCGATATATATAGTATTTTATAACCACCATTCGGCCACAATAGTATGTACTTTACATATCGCAATAATGACAATATAATATGATATATAATACGATTAATTATATATAAAATGTGTATTACGATTATAATCGAACGTAATATGTGTTAAACCATTGTAGGTATGGCGCTGATGAGTGACTATCCTATAGTGTTTCACATTGAGTAGGAAAAACGTTTATGAAACTGAACGGGTAAATACGAGAAAAAATGTTTATTTTCCCCGGGTTTTGAACGATACGTACGCGTATGCATATTACAAAAGTACGGCACGTTACAAGTAATTATAGAAAAACGCTCCGAAAACAAAATTACAAAATGACAAATATTCTACGCCAGTCGTGGCGAAAAAGTCGTAAAAATGGCCCATCGATATATATAAACCCGGGTGAAAAATTGGGGACTTTGTGGGAATTGTAGAGAAATTGTCGAACGTGGATCGTACACGAATGGAAAATCGTGCGAAAACGGGTACGACGCGAACGTGCAACCAATTTTCATTGTGATCGTAAACATCTTAAGCGTGGTCGATATTTTTATTTTGATTTAGTATCAACGCTCGGAGACAAATTTTCGATTAAAATATAAATTCACAGCACCGACATCTTGTGGTGATTGTAGCCGACACACGCGTTTATGACAGCTGTGCCACGGAATAAATTTAAATACGATTTATTTTGTGGTCGCTCAATCGGTTTATCAAATTCTCTTCTTATCATTTAGTAAATGTTTTACCGTTCTCTACGCGACGATACTACTTAAAAAGTGACAGAATGTAAATAATGGTTTTATGAAAGTACCTACTTCAAAAACACTAGGTATGATGTTACGTACTTAATGCCACCGTTGTAGTATTATAGGTTACAACACGGAATTAGGTTCCCTCGTAGTGCAGTGAAAAAAAAAACATCTAGGGTTTTCGAAACTATCGTTTTAAATTAACGAGTTATTAATTTATTTTTCTTAAATAAATAGTTTAAATAAACAAGGTACGTTTCGTGTTTATATAATAATCTGTTACTTAAAAATATACAATAAAGTGGTGTTACGTAACCAATGATTACGGGCATTATTTCTTATTACATTTTTATTTTATCGCGATTACAAGTACGGACCATTTCTTTTGCATTACTCATCCGAAATTTAATATTTACGAAAATTACTTTTCAATAATATATACGCGTTATTTATCTTTTCACTTAACGATATTTAAAAATTACTATTTGTCCGAGGATTATAAATATTTAATAAGTGCTATACAAATAAAACTATTATACGATAAATCGATAGTTGAAATGAAATAGATATGTCTAAGGTAGTGGGATGTTTTGTAGGTGTGTCCAGTTTATTATAACGATATTTAATATTTCCAAGTTTTAGTTTGTATTATAATTAGAAAGTTTAAGTAAAAATCATACATGTGATCACCAAGTAGTATATTTTTAGAAATTGTATGAATTGTATTTAGTAAAAAAAAAACAAAATATCGAAATATTTTTGTTTAAATTCAAAGTAAAAAATGTATTATTAATTTTTAAACTTTTTTTATGTGCTTATAGTCACTATTTTAAAAGAGTGTTTATGTAGATTGGGTTTTTTATTTGAGTTCTAAAAAGAATCAGAATGTCGAATATGTCAAAAACGTTATATGAAAACTAAATTCATAAATTTATTCGGAAGTGTTACATTTATCGATATTTAATATTATACACATAGGTAACCTTTTGATATATTAATTTTTACAGCCTTTATTAAATATAAAAAAATTCCTTATGTCCGAAACAAATAATTTTTAGCATTCGTTGTAATATACTGATTTGATTTAGTTTTGTATATTGTTTTTAATATTAAAAAAAATCACCAAATGGTTTAGTTTCTCAGTTTCAGTATTGAAAACTTTTATGTACATTTTCTTCATATATTTATACATCTACCTACAACATTTTTGAAGAGTAGGTATTAATTTTCATTAATGAAAATTTTAATTTAAAAAGTTACCATATATTTTCGATTAATACATTAAAAACAAAATGTACATAAATTAGGATCGTATTTGAATAATTTTTTACTTTTGTATTATAATATTTGTTTTAGTGTCACAATGTTTGCAATTAGGCGTATTAGATTAAACTTAAGTCTACAAAGACAATTTAAGTGTTCAAGTATGAATAACAAAGAGGTAATTTTACATAATTTGCTACATTTGAAAAATCGTGTCAATCATTACATTTCAGATGTTTATTAGAAGTTTTGACCACATTTTAATTAAATTCTCTATTGGAAGCATATGTCTCTTAATTAAATATTGGTGTATTAAACTAATATAACCTAATAACCTCAGAATAAATTATGTAGATGGACTTTATAATAAATGTAATTGACTACATATATGTAATAGAGTATACTTTAACAACACTTTTATACACTAAACATTTCTTATATTATTTATTTACAATAAATATACATAAAAATTATATTTTATGCTTGTATGTTTTGTTTTTAAACTAATCTTTCACAAAATTAATCACTTATATTTAGTTATGTATTGATTGTAAATACGGAACATAATACAACAATACTCACAATTATTATAAAGATGCAATTTAAATATCTAATAAAATACACATAAAGTTTACTAAATGTCATGATTTCAAATGCGTTCATTTTTGCAGCTGATACTACTACGCAACTAACTACAAATATATTCGTCTATATATTAACATTTAGTATTTATATTTTTTATACTTACAAAAGTTGTTTAATAAGTTCAATTTTGTACAGATCACAATGAATACGTGTTCTGATATACTGAAAGACTTTGAATCTGGGCCCCTAGATTTCTATAGAAAACAAGCTACAATTGATTGGAAAAAAATGAGAGTTTTTATAGAAACTGAAGATATTTTGCGATATAAAGTATGTGAATTACTAATAATACACGTTTTATTAATATGTTAATACAATTGTGATACAAATTTTACAGATGAAAGCATGGAAAAAGTTTGAGTCTGATCCACTTTTCCAACATTCTAACAAGACACTTTCATTAGATGAACAACGAAAATTATCTCTATTAAGAATGTACAAAATTGTAGAATCGAACATATTTCCATTTGATGAAATACTATTCAATCTCAAACTTGTACGCTTAAAATAATATTTATTTTTACATTTTTTTGAAAAATTATTTTATCATTTATAGGGTTTTGTAAAAGTTGTAACAATGATGCAATATTGTCCATCTGTTGCAATAAAAGTCGGATTAACATTCGACATGTTTTCCAGCGTGATATTTAATATGGATAATGGAAGAAATTCTGATCTGTATGAAACTGCTATTCAAGGAAAAGTAAATAGGTTTTTTATGAAACTGTATTTTTAATCGATAAACAATTATATTTTTATGAAAATTGTTGAATTTATATTTCAGTCTCCTGGTTGTTTTGCACTTACAGAAGTATCCCATGGTACTAATACTAAGGATATGAGAACTAGAGCTTTATATGACAACGATTCAAAACAATTTATTTTGCATACTCCTGATTTCGAAGCAGCAAAATGTTGGGTTGGAAGTTTAGGTGCACTACAATATCTTGTTCATTTTTCAAATATTTAAAATTGTTTTATGTTTAGTATTTAGTATTTATTTACAACAAATATACTTTGTATATTAAATATACTAAAATACAATTTCATTTAGGACAGTCAAGTATACACGCAATAATATGGGCTAAATTAATCATGAATAATGGTGACGATCATGGATTACACGCATTTGTAGTTAATATTCGAGATCCAAAAACAATGTTACCTTATCCCGGAGTCATAATAGGAGACTTGGGAGAAAAAGCTGGTTTGAATGGAGTTGATAATGGGTAATTTTTTAGAATCTCGTTAGATTTTTGTAAAATAATTATTTTGTTATTAACAGATTTATAATGTTTGATAATTATCATATACCTAAAGAAAGTTTACTCAGTAAGATGGGCGATATAAATGAAAATGGCGAATACATTTCACCGTTCAAAGACAAATCAAAACGATTAGGTAATGTTAATTACTAAATAATATAACAGATTTGAAAAAAAAAAATGTACCTTATTTAGTAAAATAAATAGTTTATTTGTGTATATGTATGATATGAGAATTCTTTAATTTATTTAAATTTAATTCGAATAATTTTCTTTACAAGTTAATATTACGTTTTATAGGTGCTTCGTTGGGAAGTTTATCAGTTGGGCGGTTAAGTATTGTTAATATATGTGTGGCATATGTGACAAAGGCCGTTCCGATCGCTATAAGATATACAGGCGTAAGGAAACAGTTTGGACCACCCGATGGTGAAGAATTACCAGTTTTAGAATATCAATTAGTAGTAAGTGTGATGTCTAGTTAAGGTTAAAATAAAATATTGATATTTAAATTTACTGTTACAAAAATACTACCGAATAATTTATAATATATTACTTAACCGATTTGTTTTTTTAGCAATGTAGATTAATACCAATTTTGGCTGCCACTTATGCATTGAAAATTTATGGAGATTACTTAGGTAGAGTTTATGAAATGTTTATAATGGAGATGATGACAAACAATGGGTCGGAAAAGCTTGTAATATGAAATATTACAATCAAATTTTACTGTTTACATTTATAATTGTAAGCATTTCAATTATTTATAGAGAATGCTTGGTGTAGAAATTCACGCAATTTCTAGTTGTACCAAACCCATCGCTTCATGGACAGCTCGAGATGCAATACAGGAGTGTAGAGAAGCATGTGGTGGCCATGGATATTTAAAAGGTAATTTTTAACATTCATCGTAATTGTAATTTGTAAATTATGTTCAATTTTATTGTTAGCGGCTGGGCTCAATGATTTGCGTTGTGCAAACGACGCCAATTGCACGTATGAGGGTGACAATAATGTATTAATGCAACAAACGAGTAATTGGTTGGTGAATATTTGGTCAAATTTACTAAATGAAAATGAAAATTGTTGTGATACTCCATTGGGTACAATAGAATTTCTCAAAGATGCTAACGATATACTGAAACAAAAATGTAAATTAACCAAAATGGATAGCTTCACTCATGAGAGTATGTGACCTTTTAAAAATTTTATACGACGTATTAATAATATTTGAATTTTTTATTGATTTAGATTTATTATCTTGTTTCCAATGGATGATATGTTATTTATTAAGTCACACGTACGCACAATTAGAAATGTTAAAAAGCCAAAATAAAGATTTATTTACTGCAAAAAACGATTCTCAGATGTTTTTTGCTAGAAATTTGTCGATAGTATTTGGAGAAGTAAATATATATATAGTTCTCATTATCGATTTAAAAAACAATTATATTTTGTAATGAGTGTACAAAATTTTTTTACAGTATTTAGTTTTAAAACAATTTATTGAAACAACATCGTCTCCAAATTTAGACGATTTACACAAAGCTGTTTTACAAAAACTCGCTTCACTTTATGGAGTTTGGCTACTTGAAAAACATTTGTCAATAATGTATGAAGGTGTATATTTGAAAACATTAATTTAAAAAAAACAATAGTAATCATTAATAATGATTAATTACTCGTTTTCATTTAAAGGTGGTTACACTAATGGGCCATTGGCATCTGTAACAATCAAACAATCCATAACAGATTTATGTTTAAGTTTAAAGAACGAAGCAGTGACACTTGCCGATGCTATTGTACCTCCAGATTTTATACTTAATTCAGTGCTTGGTGCTTCAAATGGACAGGTAAATTTTATTCTATCAATTCTGTGAAAAGTAATAATTTTTATAAATAATAAGTTACATAACTTAAAAATACATAATTTTCATTAGGATTTTCGTTTATATTATTTTAAGTTTTAAAGAATTCTATTTTTTGTTTGTATTGTTTAGGTATATGAAAATTTGAAGAAGTTATTATTTGAAGATAAAGATACGTTTGAAAGACCAACTTGGTGGACAGAAATAGCAATACGTTCAAAGTTATAATACTTTAATGACAACGAACAAAAATATTATAAATTAAATTTGTCAATACAAAAGTTGGCGCAGTTAAAATATAAAATATCGTTAAATTTAACGAATAATTAAAATATAATGTACCAATTGTGGGTGTATTCGATATATATAAGGAAAGGGACTTCTAAATATCTAAAGATTTGTTAACATATTAATGTACAATTTGTGGAACTAGGTATTAACTTTTAAATTTGTTTAAGAAAATTATTTTGTTATTGTTGTTGTTGTCTTTAATTATAGATACATATTTTATTAATCTTCTTTTGTAATTTATGAAATGGTTTTCTATAACAGTGTATATAATTATAAAATTTATACTTTAAAGTTCATCATGTCCAAAAGAAGAATCTTGATAAAGCCAATGACGATAAACTTCTATCGGATCAATCATCCAATGTTTATGAAAAGATACCATTGGATAAGATTCCAAATATTCATTGGCATAATCTTGCGGCCTGGCCTACATATATATATATATATAAATAAAATGGCGTGGCAATAAACAATATAGCCATATTCAATAACTGTTATACTATACTTGATGAAAGACTGGAGAGTGGACCACTGTAGCATTTAAGGCTTTTAAACACATGCCCAATACCATATCATCCGGAGCATCAGGAGCATAACACCGACATGTGGTCAATTTATGAACCAGTGCAACACTAAGCACAATACCTCCTCCGCCTGTTAAATAATTGTACCCTAGAGATTGATCCCCTCGAATATTGTAACCGTATCTTTGTCCGAGTGCTATTTGCTGACCATTCCAGCAACTCAGTATAGATGCCAATCGAGGTACACTAGACATTGCGAAACAACATGAATGTTTAAATACATTTGGTACAACTTTTTTAAAAGCGATATTACCTCAAAAGTGTATCATCATCCGTTAACGTAATCCATTTCACAGATTGGTTTGATAAAAGTTTCTTAGACAAATATTTAAAAATTGTTATTGTCTTTAAACAATGTCCTCTTTCAGTGTTTGGTATGTCTAACACTGTGGTCGGTATTGTGTCATCTAAAAACAAAATACACGCATCTTATTACATCAAATATAAAACGTAAATTTATCAATAAAAATGTGTTCACCAATTTTATCGCTGAAGTATTCAATATGCACAACATCACGGCCCCATGTAGATTGTAACACTGGCACTCTATCAGCATGAAATTTACCACAAGTTTTCACAGCAAAATATATGGAGTCTTTCGTTACCTTTCCATAACGAGTCTTGAAAGAACAACATTTTATGAGAAGACAAACATTTTAAAATAAAGCGTTACTCCTTTACACATTCACTTCTTTCAGACAGTGGATGAACAATACAGTCAGGTGATAGTTTCAAACAAAATTTCAGAGGTAGATGTTGAATTTTTTGACCAACTACTAATGCCAACTCAAATGACACATCAATTGCAAAATCTGATCCCATGGCTTCTAAATTTCTATCGACTATACTATGAAAATTAAAAGTTTAACGGTAAATTATAAAATAAAATCTGTCGTTAACTAATAGTTATTTATACTGACCTTTTTAATAATTCGACAGACATAAGAAATCCAGCAGCGAATAGAGGGTAAGTCACCCTATTGTTTTCGTCTTCGTCGAATGCATAATGATGAATTATTGTCGGATGTTTGTCTTGTATACCATATCCTATCCATAAAGACTAAAATTGATAACAACCAAAATCAATAACGCGCGGAAACAAAATGTAATGTTTTTTCCCTCACTTCGTTTGAGTTGTTACCCATCAACAGTTCAAGTAAATTGCTGTAATTCACGTATGCATTCTCTTCACAGAACAAAAACCACTTTGAATGTTTATTATTTTGATAAAGCCTATACATTATACGTACAAAATGTATTAGTTATTAAAGACGTTAGTATTAATATAAATCTGTTCGTTACAATTTAATAATCGGAATAATTGTCCAACTTCCAGGACCAGGAAATTGTTCGTGAAGCATATACACATTACTTAGTCGCGAGTTCTAAATAATTAAGATAAAACAATCGTTAATATCGCAAGATGGTATCAATCGTAGGTAATTACGTCGAAAATATACATTTAATTTTGTTCACCTAAACGTGGTAAATTTTTGTAAGAATATTGTAAAATCAAAACACTTATAAGGGATTTATTGAAATTAATAAAAATAATATACTTTTATTACGTATTGTATTAATTTGTCAATTTTGTATTTTATTTATATACGAATTATAATTACAATAATCAATGCCGCCGGTGAAGCTACTAAATTTTGGTAACCAAGTTGCAGATATTTTCCGTTACATATTATTTAAATTACAATATAAAAAAGTAACTCTGTTATTTTTATTTTTTGTTATCACATTTAACATTATACGAAATGTACATTTTAAAAAATATTTGAATTATTTACAAACTATTTGCTTTCGTGATGTACCGAAAAGTAAGTAATTTGTCAAACTACAGATAAATGAACAAAGAGTGTAACAACGCATTAAGGTTTATACAAGTTATAAACGTAGAAAAAACGTTACTCAAAAGTCATAGTTACTTATTTTTGTAATTAGTAAACGACTAGATTTGGGGTTACACACAATTCGTGGAATCGGGTTACATATTTTTAATCGTAGGCATTGCGATACGGATGTTACTGACTTTGATCGTTTTCGTCTGTTTCAAAATACTATTCTTTAAACCCCGGGCTTGTTCCGCGCTGTAATCGTTATTTTGACTCAAAATCGTAACGACTATGTCTGAACATTCTGTAACGACATAACGTCTATAATATAAACAACGATAATAATAGTAATTTGAGCGCGGATTCAAACGGACAAAGTGTAAACGTACCAAACCCGTGAGAAATTGTCAGCAAGTAGAAACAAACGTAATTTAAAAACATGATTGTTTTCCCACTTTTGTTTAATCCGCGAACGCCGAATTCGAACATTCGGCCGTACGTGTTCGAATTACACTTTACGCGGACATCCTATTTCGAAAGGTTCTCCCAACACCGACTATCGGTCGTTTTTCCAATAGATTTTATTAAGTTCATCCGTGTATACGATTGTGATGGCGTAGTGGGTTGTCCAGTTAACGGTCTGAAGTTGGCGGCGAGTATTATTGTAAACGTTTCGGGACGCTTTTTTGCTCCGTTATTCACGTACCCGCAGTACGGTTTATACCGCGATTCAAGACGACAATGGTAACGTCGCGGACCAATCACATGTTAGAGGATGTCTCTCTGTGGGATGATAATTGCCGTCGTCGCGCGATCGTTATCGGACGACGAATATTATGAAACGAAACGCGAGGAAAACAGCTGGACGCCGAGTGCCAATGGTATTTTTATTCGAACTTCCGAAAGCTTTTCTACGGTGCGAAAATCGTAAAACGTTTTGGGCGATCGCGTCGCGTTTGTTTCACCGAGCCGATCACGAAAGGTCGCTGTAACAATATGCTGGCCATTTTTTCGAAATGTACTTTGCAAAAAGCGGGCTCGCACACCGTCGTCCGTCCGTTGTCCACGGTGAATTTCGACATCCAACACAAGCATCCGCAGGCCAGGAGACAAGTGGGATTGCCCAGAGCGAGGTAATATTTCTAGGCCGGACGCTTAGGGGTTAAATGTCGTCGGTCGCGACGTAAAAATGACGTCGATGCCTACGCCTTTTACCCGATGCGCGTCGGTGGACGAGTGATTTTTTTATTTTTATTAACGTAATAAATTATCGTTTTAATTTGGCGAAAGTCGTTTTTGATAAGTGACGCGAAAATTGTAACTTAGTTGAGCTACAAGTTTATAAAAAAAAAATGGAAAAAAACGAAGTTTTCTTAAAACTGCCTTACAAAAATGAATTATCGGTAAAATATTGTTACCGTCGTTTCTCGTGATTTACTTTATTTGGTTGTTCTTTCTCTAAATTTTCATCGTCATAAAATACAATTTAATTACGCTCGACATGTTAAATAATTAATACTTTTCTAAGTAAATTTGTAATTTGAAATAATCGTCGTTTTTTTATCGAAGTGAAAAATAATTCGTTGATGTCCAGTCTTGTCAATTTGTACCAACTATCCGTTTCTGTTGAAAATTTGCCCGATTACTGGTTTTTTTTTATAGATTTGTATCGTTTCACATTTTTGAAACACACCGGAAAACTTAAATAATTAAAGACGAACAATACCATTTTTTAAATTTTAATTATTTAAATTATTTAACAAATAATTTTTATTTAACAAAGTAATCGATTCGAAATAAGGTATATACTGTTTACATATACAGTCGTTAGTTTCGTTTATGGTAATTATTTAAGGGAAATTGGTGATACGCTGTTGAGAATTAATTAATTTTTATTTAAAATAACGCTAGCTCTTCTAAGCAACAATATTAGTTTTTTTATTATTTTAAATCGATTTTTCGTTCTTTCAATGTAAAAACGGTAGTAGTAGCTTATACAATCCAGAAAATTCTAAACAAAAGCAGATATTATGAGATAATATGTATTTTTAACCCATTTTTTTACAGTCATTATTGTTACAACGTTGCGGTAAATTGATGACATTAAAAGGGTTTATTATATATATCGTATTAAATTGTTTCTTATTGACAGATATGGTGGAAGAAATGCAGTCACTATGCTGCCTGGTGGAGGCATTGGCCCAGAGTTGATGAGTTACGTCAAAGAAGTTTTTAAGCATGGCGGTGTGCCAGTAGACTTTGAGACAATTCAAATTGAACCACAAAGCGAAAACAATGACGATCTACAGTACGCTATCATGTCTATTCGTAGAAACGGCGTAGCCATCAAAGGTAACATTGAAACGCGGAGTCTTGACACGGGCATCATATCGCGTAACGTGGCCATTCGGAACGAACTCGATTTATTCGTAAACGTCATCAACGTCCAATCGTATAATAATGTACCGAGCCGCCACAAAAATATTAATTGTATTGTCATACGTCAAAATACCGAAGGTGAGTACGCGATGTTGGAACACGAAAGCGTTGATGGTGTGGTGGAATCAATGAAAGTCATTACTAAAGAGAATTCTACAAGGTTGGCACGATACGCGTTCGAATTGGCCAAAAACAATGGTCGCAGTAAAGTCACTGCAGTCCACAAGGCCAATATTATGAAATTGTCGGACGGATTGTTTTTAGAAACTTGTAAACGAATGTCGTTGGAATACCCGGACATCAAATTTGATCACATGATCATCGACAACTGTTGCATGCAGCTGGTGTCCAATCCACATCAGTTTGATGTAATGGTCATGCCCAACCTGTATGGTTCGATCGTGTCGAACGTAATCTGTGGCCTAGTCGGTGGTGCTGGCCTGATATCAGGACGAAACTACGGCGATCATTACGCAGTATTCGAGCCAGGCACCAGGAACACGGGTTCGTCCATTGCTGGTATGAACGCCGCCAATCCAGTAGCCATGTTGAGCGCGTCAGCTGACATGTTGGAACACCTTGGTCATCA
This sequence comes from Geopemphigus sp. TES_GeoC_2020, assembly GCA_025469175.1. Classification (NCBI taxonomy): domain Eukaryota; kingdom Metazoa; phylum Arthropoda; class Insecta; order Hemiptera; family Aphididae; genus Geopemphigus; species Geopemphigus sp. TES_GeoC_2020. The sequence continues at coordinate 19,814 of JAIPRN010001436.1, forward strand.
AGTACATTGTGACAGGATCAGAACGGCCATTTCGAAGACATTGAACGAAGATATGGTGCACACAGCCGATCTGAATGGGACCGCCACGAGTACGGATGTCGTACACAATGTCATTAAGCACGTAAAAAGCATGACGGGTAGACTTACATAATTCATTTCACATGAATGACGCGTTAAATTATTATCGTTTTGAAAATCGAGTTTGGTCGAATTACTAAATTTTTACCATGATTTCATCCTAACTATATATATTTTTTTTAGTATTATACGAGTCATTAAACAAACTGTTATTCATAAAATCGTCGTGTTTTTATTAGTTTTTTATTTTCGATTTAATTAAATCTATCGAACAATATCGATTTATTTAGCGTACGTACAAATTATATACTGCGTAGAATTATACCGATTTGATTTTGTTTTCGATTTTTTTGATTTTTATAATATGGAAACATTAACAATAACAATTCACCGTTATTAAACGTAAAAAGTAAATAACACGAATCAACGATCGTGTTAATTATAAATACGATAATGATTGTTGTTTTTTTGACGAATAAAAAAAGTTAATTAATCGCCATTAAATTTGGTATGTAATTATTGTCGTTGTTTAACGTTAAAGAACTTCGACGTTTTCGTAGTTGACGATGACGACGAAAATGTCGATTACTTGGAAATTAATTCGTAATTATATATATATTCGAACGATTAAAAAGTTCAAGTTGTGCTTACATTTGGGCGCGTTGAACTATTTTAAATTGATAGACGTAAACAAAACTAAAGGCAACAACGAGCAAACTCTCCTAATAAAAGACCCGTATTTTTAAACCGGGTAAACGAATTAAATACGGCGGCGACTGTTTTAAAACAAAAAAAAAAACTGTTACTCCGCTCGGTTAACAATCGAACCGTTCCAATTAGCGCGTAGCGAACAAACGACGCGGTTTTCTAGACGTTTTACTTTCGCGCGGCGCGTCGGGTTCCGAAAACGGTCCCGGAATCAACCTTGTCGCCATTGTCGAGAAAATGAGCGAAATCTTCATTTCGGTATGAGGTGTAGGGGGGGGGTTCAAAAACGACCCGGTTCGTGAAGAGTGTAGTCCGACGACAGTGTTGGCACCGCTGGCACGTTTCGTCCTCGGGTCGGTACAGAACCGTTACCGTCGCCGTCTTCTCCGCAGCCTGTTCTAGCCGACGAAAATAAACTGTCGGACGCGTTGGGTAGGAATGTTTCGGCCGCCGGAAAACGTATGACCAACAACAAAACTCGTTTTATAACGATCGTGCCGATGTTTATTTCTATATATATATAGGGAAGGTACGCGATATAATTATTTGTATAGTAATATATATATATATATATTACGAAATTACGTCCGTTTATGTACACACAGTCTTAATCCGAAAACTTAGGCGATAAGTTCGCGTAAATTACAAAATATTAATTACCGTAGAAACGACCGCTTAAACGCTGACGAGCGCGCGTACCGTAATAACTTATAAACATAAAGGCGCGTACGAACGGAAAAAAAAAATAACAATAACGCGCCCTCCCGGCGCGGGAGGTTAGGTAATACCTTTATTAAGTATTAAAAAATAAATTACGAGGGGTAAATGATTAAAAACGTCACGAAAGTATAACGACGGTCGGGGAAACAACCGCGTCCGTCGTAGCGTACGTATTATCGCGCGCGCGCACCCCCCTACACGGGTCGCGGAGAATTTTTCGAAATCTCCCGTAAGGCGGGCCGGGTGCGTGTCGCGTTCGTAACACTCGCGACGAAAAACAAATAAATAGTCCGCCGCGAATCGTTCTAAGAGTTTCCGCGCGCCCGAGGAACAAAGTCGCAAATACTGATCGAAGCGAAAAAAAAGAAACGAACCACGACGTCGCGTCAGTCGGTAAAACGTGTTCCGTTCGCGGGCAAGATAGGAGTGCGTGTGTATGAATGATGGGGAGGGGAGGTTGTGGTGACACGCGATCCCCCCATTCCCTCTCCTAAGCGGCGACGGCCCGCGTCAACACAACGTCTCCACCGGTTTGGACAGCGTGGACTCGTTCACCGTGGACGGCATCGCGTTCGACGTGGACGACCTGGCGTTGCCGCCGTCCGACGGGTTGTCCGACCGCAGGCACCATACGCGCTTCACCGCCATCCACACCTGCGGCTGGCAGCCGACCACCACGAATATCAGCACGCCCTGCAGCGCGTTCATCAGGTCCGTCAGGTACCACACGTAATCCGGTCCGCCGATCACCCACGACAGCACGTCCACCACCCACGTGATGCCCATCACGATCACCAGCTTCAGGCAAACGCGGCCCAGGGTCGCACTGCGCGGCGAACAACAACAAAAAAAAAAAAACAAAAATTAATCGTTAATCGCGCGACGGTCTTTGCCGAACGCGAGAACAGTCGCCACACAAAAGCAGAGACGCTGCTGCGTCTTTAACTTATCGTCGGCACTATCCTTATTTGGGCGGTAGTCGAAAACCAATACGATACGTCGCGCGCGCACTCGATCCGGAGGAGAGCGATCAACGGTACGGCGGAATTCGAAATACCCGACGATGTTACGAACAAATCGGTCCCTCCCGATTCTACGGGGACGAAAATCCGAAAAAGGGACGGACAGGGAGGACCTCGTTCGGATCCTACCGGGATCGTATTTCGCGTCGGCGCGAGTACATGTGTCGACCACCGGATGAAACCGCGAAACGCGTCGTTAATTTGTACCGCGCTTGGCAATACTGCCGAACGTGCGGTGTTCACGTCGAACGCGAAAAGGGGTAGTACGTACCCCGTCGGCGTATCTCACCCCTCATTGAACACACTTCGTCGTGGACTTGAACGACTGTCTCGACTAACAGTTCCAAGCGAGTTCTTACGTTATATAGTCGGAACCGGTAAGGGAAAACCTTCTAAACAACGGGACGGACGGTGTCTTCGAACAAACCGTTTCGTTGGCTGATCCGACACGAGCGCGTGTTGGTGTACACGATTGCGGCGCGCGGGGATCTCTCGACACGGACAACGGGTTACGAATAAATACGCTCTCTCCGAATTATTATTAGAAAACGTTGTCGTTACAGCGGCTAGGCTTTCTAGTTTCGACCGGTCACGCTTCGCGTACCCGTAAACGACGACGACACGCTTCATGTTCGGTTTATGTCCCCCCCGACGTTTCGTTTTGGGGGTTCGCCGCGAAAAAAAAGAAAGCGATACAGGTCGTACGGATACGAAATTAAAACGTGGAAATTCGTGGAGTACGAACTGGACGCGGACCGTGACAAACGTCGGCGCCGAATTTAAAGGGAATTTGCGGGTTAATACGAGCCACCCCTCGGGGTGTAGGTACGGTAGAGTCTCGCTGGCCCGGACAACCGGTTAATCCGGACGAATCTTTAAACGAACGCGCGAAAAGAAAAACGTAAATACGAAATAAGAGAAGATAACGAGTAAAAACGTCGAAGTAACCGGTACGGTTAGGTTTATATTTTTACGCGCCCTAATCGTTTTTTAGGTTTTTTTATTAAAAACATCGGACTAAAAAAAAATCATATATTACGATCGAAATGTCAATTTTGTTTTTGTAAAACGAATTCTAGATGCGTTTTAAAGTCGATGATTCCGTTTGATCAGAGCCCGGTCGGTCCCGTCAAGTCCGGATTAACCGAAACTGTACTACTGTAGTAGCCGTACGTAGCGGAACGATCCACGGGCGCGGTTTTTTCTATTCAGCGCGTCGAAAAGTTCGACCTCGAACGGATCCGCCGGTCTTGAGACGATTATTTCACGCCTTTTCGCCATTTATTCGTTCGGCCTCCGCGTTTCGTTCGGTTTAACAATCGGTTTTGGCGCGCGACGCGTTTACGCTTGGCGGGAATTACGGTACTGTTTTTTTGTCCGCGTTTCCGGTCGACGAAGAGAACTTGTGTATATAAATATATATTGTGTTTACGACAGTACGTAAGAGCGATTGTTACTCTCTCGCTGTTTATTTTTTTTTACGCGTCTAACAGATCCGTTTTACGCGAATTAAGTGTTGACGATTATGTTTTTTTTTTTTTTAGTTTTTCCGCTCGTCATCAACGCCGACGCGATGAGAATATACACACACGCACATACATATATAAAATCAAGGCTAGGCGAGATGACTATTTTTTTTTTTTTTGTTTCTTTTATAATCCGTTAAATTGTACGAATAAAATTCGGTTAAAAGTCAATTTCGAGATAGTAATCGTTTAATTAACGAAAAAATGAGACGATACGACGGCAGTTTAATTGATAAACGGTTTTCGCGGATAAAATGATCTCCCCTAGATCGACAAAAAACTCGAATTGATTCGAAAAACAACGGTACCAACGCGTTTAGTCCCCTCTTCCTCTCCCCCCCCCGATGCGTCACCGGGTCGAAAGTATTATTCCCGGGCGACCATTTTCGGACTAGGCGGGCCTCGCGTAATGTTTCATAACACTCACCGTTCGCTGGTCGATTTCACGACTTCGGTTCGCCATAAGCCGCACGTCAGTTCCCTGGCCGTGGCCGCGAACAACGTCAGGTTCATCATTAACAGTATGCCGATGGGCCCGTAGAAATACGACAGCACCTCCGCGTCACCTACGAACAAGCGCGCGAAAACGTTAACGTCAACGGCGCGCGCGACGGATAATATTCGTTGCCCGAAAATGGACACTAAACGATATTGTTTCGTGGTACATTGTCGGCCGGCGTCGCGAACGAAATAATAATAAACGAATCCGCGCCGTACAAGGTGACGCCTTGAGACGTACGTAGAACGCGGACGATCATTTCGTTCGCTCACCGGCGAAACCGACCCGCCGCCGTTATTCGGTGGCCGTGTCGGGCGGCCGTCGTCGAGAACGCGACTTACCGTAAAACCAGCACCGGTGTTCGCCAAATTTCGGTCTGATCAACGACACGTACTGGTCCGGCGGAATGCCGTCCAACACGGCAGCCAGCGTAGCGATCACCAACGGTACGCCCCACGCGTACAACTGGTACAGTCTGAGCCTGCACGCCTCTTGGCCCTTGTCCAAATTAGCGGGTCTCAAGTCCCTGGAAAAGTTTCGTGTTTTACGTTTTGTTTTTTACGCGCGCTCGCGTATCGGAAAAACGAAACGCCGGCGTTTGTGTACGAGTCGTTTTCGAGGGGACAAAATAAAACCATTTCCGTTTTACGATGAAAATACCGGCAGTGTGGTATTTTTTTACTATTTTCACGATCAAAAAATAGAGAGACGACAAACGGGCGAATTTTAGAATAAAACTTCGCGTGTACACTAGTCCGACGAAACGAAAAGCGCGCGCATATTTTATATTAATCAAAAATATTTACGAAAAAACGCGCGCTTTGTTTACGTAACTCTATTTTCGTCGGCGTCAGCAACACGAGGAAAACAACCGGCGGATAAAAATCGGCGATTTCCGTGCGAGATTTCCCCGGACGTCGTTCGTACCAATTCTATTTCGACATTGGCGCGGCGGATTATTTGAGCGTTTCCGAAAATACGCCGACCCGTCGTAGTCTCCTTTGATTATAAAACGGTCGAACGGCGTATGTTTAAAAACGAAAATGACCCACGTGGAAACAGAAGCGCCGATATACAAGCACGCGTACAATGCCGTCATTAATCACCCCACGTACCGCTCGGGACGGCCGAGGAAAGTTTCGATTTTCAAAACCGGTTTGACGAACAATTAATTCCGGCCGAGCACAGGAGCGCGCGAGCGCACCCACGGCGCGTTTGGTAAACCGTCGAAAACGTAATCATATATTCGAACTACGCGTATCCGATCGGACCGCGGACTAGTTTTTCTGCCGAATGGCGGACGACGAACGCGTGTCGTTTGGGCCATCGACCTAACCGACGCTTACGTACGTTTTCGATCGTACGAAAAAACGCGGCCAAGTCGGTCGGCAAATCTCGACGATTCGTCGTTCGGAACGGAAGAACGGTAAGCGGACCGGTGAAAACGGAACGTTTCGTTCGTGTTCGTACACGAGGGGGAAAATGGAGGACGACCGTTTGCGGAACGGCCCGCGCGTATCTCGTTTCGGACTTTCCGCCGGGCGCCGGAACTTTTTTTTACGCGATAGGAAATTGAATAACGGGTAGGGTTATACCGTAGCGCCCGGTTAGGTCGTGGGAAATAAACGCGCGCGCCTACGGTAGAAGTAATACGCTTTCGTAATTCGATATTACCGTGCCGGGCAACGACGACGCGTTGTTACCTTTTCGTTTTTTTCTTTCTTTACCCGTTACGATACGCCGGTCGTACAAAACGTACGAGGTCGGGTTCGTACGTAAAACGTATCCTCGGGCCGTCCGATATAATGTATATATACCGTACACGTACGACATAAATTATCACGCCCAGAAACGGACGGTCGAAATTAGTGTCGGTAGGTGGTACGCGTACGCGCCCGAGGAAAACAACTCGCGCCCCTTCCCCGTTCGTTTTTAATTTTCGTTCTTCGCGGTCCACGCGTTCGAAACGATTCGTTTCGGACTCACCTAAACGTCCACCAGATATTGAAGCACATCGTGTTCAGCCAGAAGAACGCCGCCAGAAAGACGAAGTGCATTACGATGGCTGAAACAAAACGAAAACAAAAAACGTTAATTCATCACGTTCGGCACTAGTCGTCGTCGTCGGCCGTACATTTCGACCGGCCTCCAGTTCGTAACGTAGTTCCGGAGTGACTTCTGTCCGCGGGACACCACCGGTTAAACCAAAACGAAAAACCGCCGCCGATCAGAACGCGTTTTTTGCGGACAATCCCTCGCGAATCGTTACGGCCGCCGTTAGTCGGTCGACCGGTGATCGGGTGTTCTCAAGGATACGTTTAACGCGCAAAGAGAGGAAAGTGTAACGCTCTATAATAACGTTAATAGGACGCCGCGGCTCTATTATTATTTATTATCGCCGAGTTAATTATTTTTCGTTTTCGTAATAATAATTTCGAGTCGGCCGACACACGGGAATCGTTATTTTCGACGTTAATTTTTTTTATACCGAGGTTACCGAGCGGTTTATATTTATTATATACACATGCCGCGAGTTCAAGGCGACCGCTTACCAGAAAAGTTGAAAAGAATTCGACCAGTTGCCTCTACCGTGTTTACCGCGCACGTACGTCGTCGTTTCTATCGATAAAAGAAAAAACGAAAAACGTCCGCGCGTCTCGGAACCGCCGCGCACGCGCGTTCACGTCAATCGGCGATGTGGTTGGCGGTTGAAGAATCCGGTCCGTTACACGACGCGTCGCGCGACTTATTGCGCTATTTCGAACTCGTCGTTTCCATCGTTCTCGGTAAAATCACTCGTACTCGACCGCCTCGGACGACAAATACGCGGAGGGTGTGTTAACCCGAACGATTTGACGCATTTTTTACGGCCGTCGCGCGGGCTACGGGCGAACTTCAATAGCAATTTCGCCCATAGATCGGGGGGAGGGTTTTGTTTTTTTGGAAAAAAATTTCGCGAAAAACACCGGCGACGTCGAGAATTGTAAACACGTGTCGAATTCGTCAACGATCGCGTATAATATGTGCGGGGTTGAGAAACCTCCGGACGTTCGCGCGGTTTCGACAACGGGCCAATAACGAACGTTTTTTCACTCCGATCGAAACGGACGAACGCGCCAGAACGATCGATCATTATCCACGACGCACGACACGCGTATAATATTATCTACCCGATGGAATGCGGTCTCCCCGTTACGTGGTTCGACCAACGCGTACGAAAGAAGGACGCGAGCGGAAAAAGCGGTACAAAACTCGCGGCGTTCGAGACATTTTCGTTTCGGAAAATCATATAAGTACGACGGATTTTTTTTTACCGCGGAAACATATTACGGTTAAAAAGTAGGTGTTTGTTTCGTTTCGTTTGCGTAGACGTTCGACGAATTCCTGAAACGATGTAACGAGAGCGGGGAAGGGGAAAGCCGGAAGCCGTGTCTATATACCAACACAATACGAGTAACAGGAAACTCGGTCAATTGTATACACGCGCGCGCGTATAAAAAATGCGTCGTCGCGCGTACGATAATTAATTTCTCTGTTCTCCAAAGAATATATAAATATAACGCGCGTATCGAGAAACGACAGTCGACCGAGGCGTCCGGCAACGAGAGCGCGTCGTTTTACGAAATCTTACGGGCGGGAAAAAACCTAACCGCCGGTGCGGCGTTACGCAAAATCGGGCGGCGATTTCGCGCCAAGTCGTTTAACGAACGCGCTCGTGTGGGTTCTATCCGATGGCGGCAAATGTACGTCGATTTATACGCGCGCCACGTCCGACGACGACGACGTTTTTCCCGCGGCGGTAACGGATATTTTGAACGCGGAAAAACGAACGGCACGCTCCGCGTGTACAACGACGACTATCAACAATTACGGCGCGAATAAGATCGCGCGTGGTATAGAATTTTACGCGATCGACGGATGAACGGAAATAAAATTGATCGCGAAACGTTCCGTATCGGTTTTTTTTAACAGTATTTCGATATTGCGCTACCGATTCGCTAAACACACGTTCGTACAAATACGCGTTTATTGGAATTCCGGCCGTTTATGTGGGGGGTGGGGTAGGAAGAAAGAGAGTGGAAACACTCACGTCGGACTAAACGAAACCGCGCGACGAAACGTCGGAGGAATCGAAAGACCGGACGGTAATTATGTGAAACGTGTTAGGTCCCGCGACACTTTACAACCGTAACGGACGAATAATTTTTTCTGACACACCGTTCTCGTGAACCGAAGACGGTTGTTGACGGGCGCTCACATATTCTCTCTATAAATATATATATATATATAACGCGGACGTCTTTTGTTAAGTGGATATACGACGCAATCGGTAATATTATAACCGTCCCTCCCCCCAACACCACCACAGTTATTCCATACACGTATATATATAATACACACATACTGTACACTCGCGTCGTTATGGCTCTCGATTGATCGAACGTATTATACGGTATAACAATACGTACGCGGGGGCTGTGTGTATAACCGCTACAATAGATAACCCGCGTGCTCTCTGTGTATCGTTATTGGAAAATATCGTTATTGTACGGGACGTGGGCGGACACGAATCCAAATTGTTCGCCGCCCCCCCTTCTGTTCCCTCCGTGACAGGAGATACGTTCAATTGTGGACGACGGTCGGACGAACCGCGCTGGGGTTCAGGTCGCGGGCCGCTACCGTTCGACGGACGTAAAAATCCGAACGGCGCGGGTCCTCGGGAGCTCCAGGAACGGCGTTCCCCGCGTAGTAGGCGTTTGGAGACGATCGATGAACGGTAATTACGCGCATCTCTTGCGCGTTGGCTGGGCGGTACGTGGCGAAATTCCGTAAAAGGATTATTACGCGTTTCGCGACGAATAAACGACTAAAAACGATACTTACGATTTAAGAGGATTTACTCGCGCCGGCAGAAGAGCAATATAGATTCGCCGGGCTAATCGGAGGTATTTCTGTCGAGTCCGAGACCAAATGTTCGACTCGAATAAATCGTAAAAAAGAACGTTCAGAACGAAATTCCCGGACGGTAATCATTCGCGAGACTGGCTCTTTACACGAGGAAACGGTTTCCAATTCCGTGTGTACGGTGATTTCGAAAGTCGCGATTATTATATTTCTCGTCGTTTCCGCGTTCACTACGGGCCACGTAACGCGTAAAACGACGAGTTTTCGAGAAACTATATTATACGTATATATATATATATATATATACACACGAAGAAACGCGAACGACGGCCGTCAACGTATAAACGTTACGAACGTCGTATATATACGCGGCCTAAAAAACGCGCGTGTTTACTACGAATACGTAAAAAAACAACAACGTTTTGAAACGTTCTTAGCCGTGTTTACAACGTTCGAATTGTATTACGTCGAGACGACAGTTTCTTCGCTTTAAATAAACGCGTAATCCGATACTTCGGAGAGAAAAAAATTTCGCGTTTTTTAATTCGTCGGTTGCGCGCGCGTACTTACCGAACGAACCGGGACGGCGAGTACTACTCGACTTTCGATACGTTCGTTACGTGTTCACGACAAGCGGCCGGTAGGAAATCCGTTACGAATTTCTCGAAATTAACGCGCCCATTCCGCTGGTTCCCACGGTATTGAGACGACTCGTTTCGCGAACAACGACGGTCGAGCACCGGTGATCGCGAACATTTTAAAAACGTCGCTATAAATCCCGGCTACGGTAAGACGACACACGACCGGTCACTGGTAAATTTCGAAAATCTCCAACGCCGTTTTCCGTTTCGGCCCAAATTTCCGTCGACAACACCGCCCGAGTACGCCAAAAAGTTCCAATTCGAAATTGATCGACAATTATACCGATACGTAAGTCGAGCCGTACACGGCGTGTACGTTTCTTCGTCCGTGTCGTTTTTTTTTTTACCCGAACGAAATCGTCGTCCCCTTAGTGCGCCGTACATGAAAACGAACGTAGGGGATCCCTTCGCAATAACAATATTATTATTATGTACCCGACGGTCCCCTCATTCGCCGCGCGGTAATATTACCGCGTTATCGGTTAACCGGTTTCCATTGTCGGCCGCGAACACACCGCTCCGCGTGGTGTGCCTACGGCGAGTGGCCGTCGTGCACGAACCCTCCGCGTTCGGAAACAATCTAAACCGTTCGCGAGATACGCGACGCGCTAAAGAATACCGCCGCTACTGCTGTTCGGTACGTCGTGAACCGCCGATAGCGATTTCGTTCGTGCCGTTCCGGTCACGATCGTACGACAAATTCGGCGACGCGATTCCCGAATAAGACCGAAACATTGTCCGTCAGTTCACGCGACGGATTACGGACATTGAACGAGTATGGGGGGGGGAGGAGGAAGAGCGTTAACGACGTATTTAAAATACCGTATCGTACGAATTCGGTAAATACTTGTACTCCCCTCAGCCCTGCCCACCGACACTAACTTGTCCGTGTACGAAAATTGTGTTTACGTTTCGCCTTTACACGAAACTGGTTTTTTTTTAATTCGTAACATGCGTGCGGCGTTACGACAAATGGAGCGCTGCGTCTTTCGAAACTTCCAACGATAACGTCGGTCTGATAATATATACGATTATATATTATAATTATAATATATATTATTTACGGTCGCCCGGCTCGTAATCGTTACGCGTTTTTCCGTTTGTCGAACTTGCCTCGAGAAAACGATTTTTCGCGGACCCGCGCCAACTACACCAGTTTTAGAATAAGAACGCAGCAACATCGGGCGGCGGATTTAAATCGGACCATGTCTCCCCTCCACTGACCGATGCGCGTATGATATTTTAGTACTTCGTGTGATAGCCGCGCGGATCTACGACGACGACAACCATCGTCGCGTCGTCGTAACTACGATATCAACCGATCAATCCAATCACAGAACGTTTGGCGTTCGACAGGGGGCCCGAGAGTTTCTCCGGTGATCATTCCCACGTGCGAGCACGGCGCGTTCTTATACTGAAAATGGGTATATACATAAGACGATTTCGTAGGACTCCGCGCGGCCCGCCCGGTTTTAAAACGCGCGTGTACGACACGCGTGTCGTTATTTATTTTTCCGAGATAATTCCGGCCTCGGTAAAAAGAAACGTACGATGTACACGTACACGCGTTATATATATATACACACGCGCGCAGTGTATATATATATATATATATATATATACTGTTGACTAACAGACCGGGTAAAACAATGGCCGGTAGCCGCGGTATTTTTTAACCGCACGTTCCACACACCAAGCACGGCGCGCCATGAATGGGTTCTGTCGCAAAAAAAAACGCGGGGGCCTTTAGGTTTTACTCGCGCCCGGTAACATTGTCGAAAAAACTCGAAATCCCGGGAGGCAGTCCAATTTTCGTAAGCTATTCGCCGACGGGTATCCCGTGGCGGGCGCTTAGCGGTTCGTTATTCCGGTGTACGCTTCCTAACGACGCCATACGACCGAATAAACCGAACGGATTTACGAATATTTCGCGGACGGGTCCGTCGGATTTCGCGAACCCTCGTCGTGGGCCGTTGTCTGTCTATTTATAAGACGATTGTCCGGTACGAAAACGAAAAATTACCGTCGCGGACCAAATTTGAAACGGAACCGGCGAATTTTTCGATTCGTAAAAACCCGACTTACTAGTGATTTTTTGTATTCGAACGCCGTTCGCTCGACGTACCCGATATATAATTCGTATTCTATTAATTTTCGTCGCGAACATTTGCCCACAAACGGCGAACACGCACGCCTCTTTGATCGTACCCGCCATTTCGGCGGGCTCCGAATCGTCCGATACGTGGCCGGAACAAAGTGCGTGCACAATACGTACACACACGTAGATTATAACGTAACGCGTTATGAATGAAAACCGTCGCGCGGAGTTTTTGAAACGCCGTCGTATTATAATCGTCCGACCGGACGACAAATATTTGGCGTCACAAACAATAAACCGCGTGTCCGAGTTCGTTTTACGTATATATATATATATTATATATCGGCGTCGTAGAAATACCGACGGGAAGGAAAACGATTACGTCGCGACGGACACAATTTGTACGTAGCTACGCGCGTGTATGAAACGCCCTGGCGACTATTTCGGATCGAGTAGCGTTTAAACGTTAAAAAGTCCGTAAACGACGGACGCAAAAAATCGCGTCGTCGTCATAATCGCGACGATTACCGAACAGACGTCGCCGTCGAGAACGCGTTTATTTATCGACGTAACGACGATCGTATATACGGACCCGTTCGCGATATATCGACGACCCTTCGGAATTCGAGAACGTCGGGCCCACCGTTATTACGTACGTCGAATTACGGCGACGGGTGAAAACCTATGCCCCTCGACGTCCTTGTCGAATACAAATACAATTCGATAAACGTGACGGTCGAAGGTATATTACAAAGAACGTAAGTACGAAAACGATCGCCGTTGGCGCGGTGTTGGACCGTTTGTTATGTTGTGTACGACCTAGTGGAGCGGTCCTACCCCCTGAAACGTAAAAGTCGAAACGACGGTCCGTTCGGAGCGCAAATTACCGTTAATTACACGTTACCCGTCGTATCTTAAATCGCGTTTGGTAAACTCGTAACCGCCCACGGGTTAAACATAAGAAATGCGCGCGCCCGCCCGTATTCGCGCCGCGGACGACCACCTATGACCGCCCCGAGCCTGTACTACACCGGCCGGCCAACCGCCGAGGCGTATAATTACTAGGACTCGTTACGACCGTTTTTTTGTTGTTGTTGTTGTTTGTTCGCCCTCGACATCGCGGTTACCGGTTAACCCCGTGCGCTTTCATAACCCCATTGGATTGAGTGACCTCGTGATAAATCGGTTACCGACGTACGAAAAAACGTAAAAGTTACCGTCGGTTGGACGCGTTCTGGAACCGTGTCGACAACCGAAATCGGTGTGGCGCGAAAACCGTCGTACGCGACACGGTCGTCGACGAGTCGAGGAACGAACCTCCGCGAGCAAACACAATGGCGCGAACCCCACGCTACCGTGCGCGCGTTATATATATATATATACACGAACGACGACGACCAAATCTGCCGGTCGCACCGAGTGAATAATCGGAACGATAACAATAAAGTGTTTTCGCCGACGTCGCTTCCCACGGGCAACGAACGGCACGCCCGACGTGCCGTCGGGGGGGAAAAAAACGCGCGCGCCCACCAACCCGAAACGGAACGGGACGACGTAACGTCGTCGTTGCGCATAATACCGTCGTGGTTCAGCGGGATGGCGTCCCGCGTACGTACACGACTTTGTTTCCACTCCCGGCGCGCATGTCGAAGTTCAGGTCTACAACAGGAGTTGTCACGGTACTCGTTTTGTCATCCAGTTGGCCGTAACCGTCCGATGGACGTCGATTAGATTGGTCGGGAAAACGACGGACGAACAGGGCGAAACATTGTGGTACCGCGGTGTGCCGACGTCGTCGTTGTTGCGCACGCGCGTAACACATTTAGTGGCGAGTTCCGAGACGTGTCCGGAACGTTTCGGGATATATTACGGATACGAAAACGACGCGTCCCCGTGTACACGACGCAAAACACGCGATTTCTATGGCCGTAGATTTCGTTTTCAGAGACAGAGGAGGGGGTAGAAGTTTTTCGGAAGTAAACCGAGTGACCGTATTTGGTAAACGCCGAGCGCCAAATATTCACGATCGTCGTGATAATATAGCGTACGTTCGTTTAGTTTTAACTTTTTCGCAAAAGCCGTTCGCGGTCCATTTACCCCGAATACGTTTGTCGTTATTGGGAAATATTATCGTAATCGCGATCGACGGCGATAAAGTCCGAGGGCAATAACAAAACGCCGACACCGCCCGGACACGATTTTCTAAAAATATCGTAAACGCGCGGACTGACACGAACGAAATTCCCGGGCAGATTTTCAACCGTCATAAATCGTCCGGCGTTGGTGATTACATACGCGCGCGAATAATATTCGTCGAAAATGATTAATAAAGTTCGTGTTACGCGACGTAGAAACGCGTGACCGTCGGCCGGGCCGACGCGGAGGGAAACGTACGAAAATAACGAAACGATCTCCAACGGTTACGTACGACGTTTTCGTCACCGTCTCGGAAAGCATACGCTCGTGACGCGTTTTCCGAATTTCTGCATATTATGATCGCCGTCGTTTCGTAAAAAACGATTTCGAAAACGAAAACGTACAAAATATATTCTCGTTAAGCGACACGAGCGCGTTCCCAGTTCGCGAATTCGAAACGAATATATCCCGCGGATAGAGACGCGCCATGGACGTCGGAAATTGATCGTTTCATTTTCTTCTGATCATCAGGGGGGGGGGTCCTCGGTTATCGAACTGCCCCCGTGGGCACATACACACAATACGAACGTATCGTATTCGACGAACGTAAAATTCCGTCTTCGGTCGGACAGTGAGCGATTCCGAAGTATTATTAAGATCTCGCACACACGACGGCGTTATCGAAAAAACGCGCCGTAATCGGTTTTTGTTCGAGTCGTTCGTTTCCGTTCGGTTCGAATACGTCGACGACGTGTATACGATTATCGGCGTTTTTTTTTTTTTTTTTTAATAACCTGTCACGCGCGTAATACGATTAAAGAATTCAATTAACGATTTATCGATCCGAATACGATTATAAAAATGCGCGACGGTCGTGTGAAGATGTCCGTCGGTCGTGTAACGCGACAATACGCCGGAATCGGGAGGGAATAAAATAACCGACTTATCGATTTACTCGAGACGGAAACCGTGGACGGGTTATTTATACGATAAATCCGTTCGGTTCGTTTACGAACAAAATTGATCGCCGCGTGTCCGACCCGACGGCAATACGGACGCCGTTTCGAAATCGTCCGCGTACAGAAAACAACCCAAAACGGGTCGTCGTTCGAATGTCCAGGGACATAAATACACCGGGAACGTTACCGACGTACCGGATCGAGTCGTTCGCGTTTTCGACCGTTTATCGATATCGTTTATCGAATTATCGAATTCGAGTCGGACAGCTAGTCGCGCGCCACGTACGCATAACCGTACAATTCCGAACAATTAACGTACCGCCGCCGTTGGCGGCCGCCCTTCGGCCGTTCAATCGAGACCATATTTCGAAATAAGCGGACGTCTCGTCCTATAAAAGCGGTAGAGATGGGTCGAACCGATCGCTCTAAAATATAGGTCGCCGCCGCCGCCGTCGTCGATGTATATCGCCGATGACTCATAGAAAAAAATTCCGCAGACGAATTCGAACGGTTGTTTTTTCGTCGTAATCTATCGTCGATTTATTACGTTCGCTAGAACGGACGGCGATAAAAATATACGTTCGTATTTTCGTAATCGTCTTCTCCGTTTATTATTTATTCGTAATTCGGAGATAGTCGAAAACGAGAATTCATCGTACGCCGCCGCGTCGGGCGAATTAAATCGCGAATAAATATGAACGAGCTTTATATATATATACACGACCACACGCACAAATGTACGTAAACAACTAACAGCCGACGCGTCGCGTAATTGACGGGACGGTTTTCGATTAGCCGTGTCGCGCGATACGACTGCTCCGCTTTCTGGACCGATCGTGACGGCGTTCGTTAGCTCCGGACGAACCGGGCCTTCGAGAATCTCGTCGTCAACCGCGAACGGGAAAACGTTACCGTTTTCTACCGTTTTACGGTCCCGCGCCCGCGCGCGAATACAATAGCGTACCGTACGATTCGCGGCTACCCGCGACGATGTGCCGAATACGCGTGACGAACGTTTCGGGCGTGCGACCATACTGTCGAATACCGTTCCGGCCGGTAAATCGTATCCGTTTATCGACGATCGGTTTTTCGTTCGTATTGTCCCTGCGCCGGGCCGCTTCCTAACCACCTGTCATACCACGTCGGTCTGCCGGCAAGTTCACCAACAACGCGTAATCACGTAAGGCATCGGCCGGACGAGAAATCGATTAAAAATTTCACGGACGGGCGGTAACGTGAATAGCACAAACGGTATAAGAACCGGCCGGCTCGGAACGCGACACGGGTGAAAGTGCGTCGGGTTCGGTTTTTCAACGCGCGTCGTGCCGTAATATGTGTAAACGTGGGCGCGACATTGAACAGTTAGTGTATGTGACAAGACTGGACGGGGAAGGGGTGGCTGGGTAGGAAAGAGAGAGTGAATCGTTCGTTTATGAATCGATTACGGAAGGAGAAAACTGTACTCTACGCGACCGCCGAAACGAAAAAAAGAAACATAAATCGTCGTCGGTCGCGTAATAGTGAAACGAAAAAACGTTCCGGTTTCGAAATACCGACGTGACGTATTCTGTACCGCGGTATCCGGGTGAGCGCTATTTCCGCGGCACGCGTATGACGGGACGACCGAGGACGAGTATTTTTCGAAACGGCGAGACACGACCGTTTCCGCTCATAGGTTTGCGCGCCAACGACGCGCCACGTAATTACCGATACGTTGTACAAATCAGTCGGGGAGGATAAGGTGTCGGGCGAATTCGAAACGATTCAGTTCGGTCGGTCTGTTGTTATACGAAAACGAAAATTTCGGGGCAACGGCACAGGTCCCGGGACGTAATTATAATAGAGGGAATAGTAATCGCGTACGGAACGATTGGACGACCGCCGTAAAAATACGAAACGAAAACGCGTTTTACGATGAAACGTAGACGATAGGATAAGGCGCGCGCAGCCCCGCCCGGTAAACGTTTTAAAAACCATTAAAAACGTTGAAACGAAATCGCCACTCCTTTCGGGACAAAAGTAGCCGGGGGAACACCAAGGCCGCCACGATTGGCGGTGGACGACTAGAATCGCCTTTAGAAAGCGTAACGTTTCGGAACAATAGGCGATTATTTTCAACCGCTAACGTCGGGAACCGGTCAAGTAGTTGTTAAGGACGCGCGTAAACGAGCGAATAAATACGCCGGCGGGCGCGTTAATTGCGCGAAATACAACCGTCGTCGATTATCGACGAACACGTCGCGCGCGGTTGGCGAACGAATAACGGACGACTAAATTTCGTACTCCCGGAAACACGTTCGGCGGCGTTAGTCACCGCGTAACGGTGCTTGAGCAATCGGTCCGCGGACGTCGCCGCTATAATAACGATCGCGTTTTTCCGACGGACGGCAGTCGTACGGGACGTAACGTTTCGACAAACTCTCTCCCAGAGCGACGCGAATAGAGGACTCAAATCCCGGAGCGTCGATCGCGTTCAAATTGGTTGAGAAAACCGCGAAACGTTGGCGGCCAACGCGGGCGCGCGCGACGGAAAATTAGCCAAACGACTCCGCTCCGTCGCGTAAAAACGGTAAAGTAGTGGCGGTGGCACAGCAAGTCGCGGCCGACGCGAAATATTATTATTTATAGTCTCGGTAATGTCGGGAAGGGGTGGGGGCCTAGTGTATATATATAAATGTGTACGGACACGACTCGCATTCTTCGCCGGAACGACGTTATTACGAAGCCGCCGCCGCCGTAATAATTACCGTATCGACGCGACCGAGTCCGCGGCGGTCTGCGCCGAACGTGTCAGTCGGCCGTCCGGAGCGCGTTTTATGTTCATCTCGCGCGGCGGATTCTTTTCCGTTTCGGTTGACGCGTCCGCCATTGGTTTTATTATAGCGCGCGCGCGCGCCGTCGCCGATAGTGCCGAAGAAACGAGAAATGACAACGTCGGAACGAAAAAAAAAAAAAAACGGTAAACGGCCGTTCCAGAAGTCCCGGCCATGGGCGTCGCGACATTACGTCGTTTTCGTTTGGAACGGCCGTATTTTCGGATAGCGTTGGTCGCGACGCGGAAAACGTCGCTTTTTTTCGCGTTACCGGCGGCAAGGGGAGAGACGTCGTTACACGAAAAATGTCCGAAATCTCGATCGGTTACAATAAAGAAAAACGACGCGGTCGTCACAACTTCGTGGAACACCCTGTATATATATATATATATATATATGTACAGTACGTGACCGCCGTCGTGCAGAACGAATTTCTCCTTGCCGTTCGATTTACTACAACGCCGACGTCGATACGGATTTACGGTCGAGACCTTGGGAAAAAATAAAATAAGAAATAGCTCTTCATACGGGCCGAGAAGGTTTTTCGGACAATCCCGGGCGACGTTATTGTTTTAATTATTCGGGAAACGATAACGCTACCGACGGTAGTTATCGTCGGCCTTATTCAAAAATAGATCGTTCCGTCAGCCATTACGCAAACCGTTCGTACGTGCGCGCGCGAGTTTCTCCCATTTTTGGGTCTAAAAAAGAACCGTCGTTCGATTCTAAAACGGTTCGCTTTCCGTTTAATTTCGATAGCCGCGTGCGATCGCCGAGAAATTCGTGACGCGAGTAAAACAATTTCCCGATAAAGACGCACGCGCGCGCCGTAATCATTTTTGTTTTCGGTCCGCGCGATGCCGTCACAACCGGTGGACCCGGCAACGGGTGCCGGTTGGTCTGTCGCGCGGAAAGCGGCGGCGGCTCGAACCCGCGAAACGATAAATTGTCGAGCTCCGGTTAATCGGCGCGTGGCGCGCGTACAATTTTACGGACGGAATATTCGACGACGGGATTGGCGAACTAGGACGACCTCATTTGTATCCTTAGTTGGACGGTGGCGCACGGGCCACGGCCCGGGTGAAAAAAGTCGTCCTGGCGAATACGTTCGCGAAATTGTCAACGGTTCGCGGGTCCACCGAGTAGAACGGGCTAGCACGCATTGGAAGACGTTCGCCACATTGTCGGGCCTGTTACGAATGTCGTACGTACGCGGTTTATTACGAATTTGATGTATATATGCATATATACGATTATCTAGAGCGTATTGTTCGACGGCGTCGAACAATTAACCCGAACGCGTTTCTACCGGCCGGAATCGTAAACGTCCGTCACGCCGGGCGGCCGACTAATTCCACGCGCCGCGGTCTTTGACGGACCGAAAGTCTTCGCGTGTACGTCCGGACACAACAAATTTCGTGCCCCGGGGACGTCAAGTAAAAATTATCGTTCACACGCTCCGCGTCGTGCGTGGCGGGTGGGCTGGCGGGCAGGCAGACCACCGACGATAACTCGACGAGTATACGACGCGGCGGCGGCGGTGTAAAGGTCGAATCGTTTGCGAACGGCGTCGGTTCGTCGACAGACAATTATAAAACGGCCGGCGCGACCGGGAGGCCAATCGAATTACGATTTTCGATAAACGGTTTTAGGCTATTTTCGATACGACGAACGCGGACCAATAATAATAATTCGCACGGCCGTTACAACGCCGACAGAGTAGTGGCTACGTGGAAATCGCGGGCTGACGGATGACGAAAACGATTATCGGGCGGCGCGTTTTCTCGAATTGTTTTTGAACGGCCGGCCGATAATCACCGTACCGTGTCGTCGTCCTCGTCGGCAATCGCGCTCGAAATGTCGTACCAATTACGCGACTCGCGACGTTTAACGCGATAAGCGCTCGTACCGTACGGTCCGCCGATTAAGTTCCGATTAACGACCGAACGAAACGTCCAGCGAATACCGGACGGGGGAAAATAATCGTTAGGCTGGAAAACGTTTTGGACGTACTCGAAACGACGACACGTTCGATGGGTGAGTACGACGGGATCGCGACAACGACGACGGTCGGTGGCTTTTGAGAAAACGCCGCTAGTTCCTCGTCGAACGAGAAATATCCGTCCGACTCGTTGTCGTACAAGACGGAAACCGATGATCCACGGCGACGGTGTTTCGCCACCATTATAAAGGGTCGCCGAAAGAAACGAGATTTAGACGTTTCCCGATAACCGTCGTCGTCTACGTCCGATTTTACGCTTGTTTAAACGAACGTCGCGTACGCGGTCGAATCTCAAAATCCATACCCGGTGAAATGACGACACGTCGCCGTTGTTTTCGAATCGAGCCAAACGTCTAACCTATCACACACGCGCGCGGCGACGTAACAATACGACGGCGGACGGGTCGTGTCGTGGGAACTCCGGAGTTTTTGTTTACAAGTGACCGGTTTTCTAAGTACGTCGTTGAATCGACGACGGGGTCTCATTATTATTATCTCCGTCCCTGGACGCGCGCGGTTCCCGATCGTCACGCCATGTGATATTTGTTTGTTTCGGGAACCACGTCGAGTACGTTCGGCGGTTACACGTAATAATTTACGCGTCGCGGTTACTCGTAAACGTAAACGTACGGCGATGGGAGAGAAATTCGGACCAATATTTTCGAAAAACGCGAAAATTTACGACGAAACGGACGGCGTAAGCAATCGAACGATCCCTCGGAGTGGGTGGGGGGAGGGAAGGTTAATCACTAGTTGGTTTTCTAAAAAATGTCGAAATTTCCGTTCACCACGGCCGGGCGGAACGACAATTGGCAACGTCAAATCCGTTTCAGATTTCGCGTACACAGTGCTCACGTTTTCGACACTACTCGGACGATCCCGAAAATATTTATTTACTAAGCGTACGCTCGACGGAACCTAACTAGAAAAACGCCGTGCTTGTGTGACTGGACCCGACGATGACGACGACATGGTATGTACCTGATCTCACACACACACACACACGCACATACATACATAAACGCGCTAAAAAAAAAAACTATCTCCGTCACACGCACACAATAGCTGTCGTGAACGCGCAACCGTCGCGCACGATTATATTTATACAATAACGGGAAACGTATTATTTTTTTCCCGCGCCACATCCACTCGCGTCCCCCCGAAATTCGCCGGCAACCGTAACGAGAGAAGGGTCGTCTTCGACGTTCGCGCCTCCACGCACGTCGCCCAGTAATATACATGCGCGCGGGATATAATATTAGGTACACAAGTAGTACACTAACGACGTCGCGAAATTTCGCCATCGAACCCGAAGGGGTGGCATTTCCAAGGGCCGATCGTTCGAACGGTCGTTATCGCCGTCGCGACGGCGAACTAACGGATTCGTTTCCCGCGGCGTGACGTATATTATCCGCGGCGTCCGATTTTCGTCCGAGAAAAACCCGTCGGTATAAGGGCGTTCGATTAAACGCGACCGAGAAGTCGCCGATTTCGTTCAAATAACAATCCCGCCGACGACTAAATACATGTGACATAGTGACGCGGGGTTCGGCCAAGATGGATTATCGTTTACGTTATTTTTATTTTTCGTAAAGGAAGACGTAAGCGACGCCATCGTCTCAGGGGACTGTCCCGATTCCATTTCACTCGCGCGTTAGTTCAAATTATTTAAAGGACGATGACTGCCCCGTAGCGGTGGATTGTCCACGCACCATTCGCGTGATAGTTCTTAAGGAGCGGCAGTTTTTAAGCGTTATCGTAAATCAAATTCGACGCACTGTGGAAGATTGGGGAGGAGAGGTAAAATAACGTGGGTATAGTTCACGTTGCTCGGCCTTTCCCATTTAAGGAAGAACATTTGTTGCTAACCGACGTATGTTTTGTTTGCCAACAAATGCGCTGGCGACTCACTGGTCCGAAGCACATTGACTTCGGGCATTCTGGTCCAGCGAGGGGTATTGCCGGTGCCGTTGTAAAAAGAAAAGAAAAACGGGGACTCGGCGTTAGGTTTAGGATACATACCTGTAAATATGCACAGAGGACCGCGCAACGAGTCGCCGGACAGCTGGACGAAGGCCAGGAACAGGTCGCCGACCAGCAGGCACCCGACGTGGTTCACTTGGCATTTCCAGTGGAGCACGTGGTACGTGCTGGGCAACATGCAGCTGGCCACCAGGGTGACGGCCAGGAAGAACGCGGACAGCAGCAGGCCGAGCGGATAGAGCGTGAAGCGTATGTCGTCGCGGTAGCTTTTGGTTACGCGGTCCGGATCGTGGCGGGCCGCGCACGTGAACACCGTCCAGGCCCGCGGTTCCCGGTCCTCTAGCACGTGTTCCAGACAGTATTCGCGCGGTTGCAGGACCGCGCCGTCCGCGGTGCGGAGCGCGCCGCCGGCCGGCCACTGGTCGTCGACGGGCCAATGGGACTCGTTGACGCGGCCGGACATGACGAACAGGTCGTCGTCGCACCGCGGGAACCCGGCAACGACGTCGGCCGGCAGGTCGGCCGGGTCGTGCGGCCCGGACACCTGGCACGACGTGTTCAGTTCGCTGTAGCCGGCGGACGGGCCGCAACATTTGCGCGTCTTGTTCGGTTCGTCGGGCCGGCACACGAGCGCGCCGCCGCGGTCCAGACAGTACTGGCCGGGGTCGACGAACATGACGGGCCAGTTTTGCACCCACAGCGACCCGTTGAGGAACGGCACGATACCGGACGGGCTGCCCAGCGGCGACGCGGACAGGAACGCGGCGGCCGGCGCGCACGGCGGCCGGGCGCGCACCATGTTCCAGTATGGCGGCGGCGTGGTGTTGGGCGCCAGGAATTGGCTGCTGTGCATGTCGTAGATGACGGGCACGAAGTCCTGGGGCTCGGACGCCGGTAGCGGCGCGCATTCGCCGTTCACGTCGGCCGCGTCTAGCGTGTAACCGCGGCCGCAGCACCGGAACACGGTCACGTTCTCGGTACCGCGGGCGGCCACCGAGAACCATAGCAGTAACGTGGTTACGGTTAACGCGACGGACGACATCTCGTCGTAGTCGGTCGGTGACCCGTTTCACCTACCAGATGGATGGATAGGTAGAGAGAGAATAGTACGCCCGCGTCCGGCGAAAATGACGCCGCGAAACGAAGACGGTCGGACGAGTGCCGGTAACGAACCGAAAGAAACGATTACGGCGCGCGCGTCGGGTATTATAAAAATACGGGCAGATAACGTCGCGAAGCGAACGGAATTGAAGCACGCGCGCGCGCGCGGACACACACAAACACACCGGTCGACCACGAACGACAACTACCGTAACCACACTGACGGTCGAACGCGAGCGGCGCACGGTCGTTCGTTTGGTCGCGACGTGTAACAACGCCCGGCAGACAACAGTGCGGTCACCCCGCGACGACGGCTGCCCCCACCACCCGGATGGCTGCGAGAAAAACGGACGAACACAAAAACTCGCGCGGGCGCGCTCTCGTCATAATACCGCCGCAACCGTCGTACGTACGCGACCGCGCGAATTTCTTTCCCCGACCGATTTTTCGTTCGCTAAACAACCGACTGCGATGGTTCGAACCACTAGGAAGGAGTCCGACGTACACGCGTACCAAACGGCCATGGGTGGCGGGGGGGGAGGCGGTACCCTCTTAATAAGCCATCGTCGTCGTCGTCGTCGTCGTCGTTTAAGCGGTTCATCTACTTTTGTTCGATCGACGGACGTATTTATTTCGGGGCTCGGTGGTTTTTTTTTTTTATAAATACAAAGCCTACGAATTTTTCGTCGTAAAGAATTCCGAGTTTTCGAAAACAGCTCGTTCGCGAATTTCCCGAATATCGTTCGATAATAGCGCCCGGACGATTTTACCAATTTTCGAAGCAACCTTCCCCCCTAGTCATACGGTTTGTCAATCGTATTCGTCCGATTAGCGTCGGTATTGGTCGATAACAGAACCCTATCGTCCGGTATACACCGCGTCGCGTTACTTGGGCGCCTGAACCGAAGACCGTTAGTAGTCGCGACGGACGAAACGAACGGGTCGGCGAACTATCCGTCGAATCGCGTGAATCAATAATTTACAACACCGACGCCGGCAACACGGCGCGTTTTGAACGCAATTTTCGAGAGGACACGCGCTACGTCCGCGCACGTATATCGTTTTTTGGGCCGCGTATTACAATGTTACGGCGGTTCGGTTATTTACACGCGAAACGTTCGTTTCGACGTCAACACCCCGCAGTCGGTTAGGATTAAGCGCCTTCCTCGTTTACCGAAAATTGCGCCAGAAGGAATGGACAACGTAACCCGGATTTCTAAAAGGACGGAAACGCGTCACCGAAACCAGAATTGTGTCCGTAAATTGCCTACGTCTATTAACCGGCGGGTTCGCGCATTACCGAAAACACTTCGTTTGACCCTCCTCGGTCGCGAATAATGAATAGCTCACAATCAATCGGTCGAATTCGTAATGACGACGATTGGTTCGTGCGCGCTACAATAATGGTTCTCCTGTTTCTCAAAAAAACGTTAATTCGCGGTAAACAAAATGGGTAAAATTAAGCACAAAAACCGGTGGTCAATGAACGGCCAATCTGGCACTGTTGTCAACGTGTTTTACAAAAACCGAATTTTCCTTTTAATAGGCGGCTCCTCCGTTTCCGGGTCGACAGACAGCTGAATAGCAACCGCTTCGTTTGTTGGAAATTTACGCATGTTTTACATTAAGTTCACCCGAGCGGATTCAGATCCGATTTAACTGTGCGAGTTATTCGCCGTACTTCTCAATCGATCATCAGTAGTAGGCTCAGTCCGTTCCTCGACGCCAGCGCTTGTCGCGTTCATTACCGGTGGATTTGACGTGTCCGACGAACAACTCGCCGTATAAACGAACGGTGTCGTCCAAACGACCGACCCTTTGTCGGCTTCGATACTCGTCGAACAAATATCTTCGGTAGTTGTAGGAGTCATGCCAGCATACGGATACGCCGATGTCGTTGGCGTACAAATTACTGGCGCGCTATTCGCGACGGTCCATCCAAACTGAGGTTGATCCGTTATATTATTGCCGCTGTCCGACGATGCTTCGCTGACGTTCTTAGTCGATTGGCCGACGATCTCGTTGCCAAACGAATCAAATTGTTCGTCGGCGTCATCGTTGACCGGGCTGAACATAAACTTTTTACTGGGTACGTCGTATTCGCGATATACGAAGGTATCGAACGGACTCTTCAATTGACTAGCCGGTCAAAGACTATAACCGAACGCCAAATTATACTTGCTATTAACGAGCCATTCGTCGAACGAGTTACCAATAGATCCAGATTTGCACCGATTAGCCAATTGTTATGAAACCTCAGTTATCGGTAAAAGTCCGCGTTTCTCTATTCCGCAAGGATCGCACGAATTACGTTCACTTTGACCTAACGCGTCCTATTCATTCCATAATGGTTGTCTGAACGTATTTTGTCGAATTTCATCGTCGTTATTGTTAAATTTTATGACAGGTAATTCGGCTATCTGTAACGATACTACGGGCAAATCCACCGTAAGTTGTTCGAAGTTTTTCGGGCCGAACGCTTTGTTCGAATTATTGCCCGAAAGTTTCAATTCTTGTGGGCTCGTATTGCGTGTTTTCTTATGCTGGAGGAAAAATTGAAATTTTTCGATATTCTTGTCTTTGGTAAAAATACTACTTTTCGCCATCGACGAACCCGTCAAAACGTCGCTATTGGTCGTCAAAGATATCGGTACGTTCGATCGTAGACGAGACATAACATTATCCGACATTTTCGATAAATTCGAACTCGTGGAATAATGGCCGCCACTGTACATCACACGCCGACATGGTGACATCCGGCCGAACGATATTCGACAGTCCGTCAATAATTCGTCGTCACCGACGGATATTTGGTCAAACCCGTCCGAGTGATTCGCATTCCGTTTGTTCGGTGTAGATGCCGTGGAATAACGCGACACCGTCGCCGTTTTTCGTTGTACATATATTTCTTAACGGACTCCGTTCGTGGTTTAGCGGGAAAAATTCATTTAAAGATTTCGCGTTACAAGCGCCGTCGGCCTTCGTTTACCCGTGTTCGGTGCGCATAAACTTTCGTCAGGCCAAACAGCATCCCGTTGTCCGTCCGCGATCGAACCTTCCACTGCCTTCCGTCTCCCGGTATACAACGCACACGGTTTTGCTCCGTTGTTGTCTGTCGGTTGTCCGTAGTCGTCGATGTTTAGATTACTATCGTAGTCCGTTCGTGTTGACACGTTTGTAGGGGACACGTCGCCGCGCAAGAACTGAGCAACGCGTTTGGTGAACCATCGGACAAACGACTT